>MVJL01010948.1:0-13331 GCA_002156465.1 Macrocentrus cingulum | reverse complement strand
AAAAAAATTATCTGTAGTGGTTTAAACCGTCCAACAGTTTTTCTGCTCAGAAATCCAGAAGAATGTATGATTAATGCTTATAATCATGAAATATTAACACTCCACGCTGCGAATATGGACATTCAATTCATTTTGGATATGTATTCATGTGCTAGTTATGTACTTAATTATCTAAATAGCCCGATTTCTGGTCTTCCGAGATAAATATTTTCTGTAGTGGTTTAAACCGTCCAACAGTTTTTCTGCGCAGAAATCCAGAAGAATGTATGATTAATGCTTATAATCATGAAATATTAACACTCCACGCTGCAAATATGGACATTCAATTCATTTTGGATATGTATTCATGTGCTAGTTATGTACTTAATTATCTAAATAGCCCGATTTCTGGTCTTCCGAGATAAATATTTATAATATGGACATTCAATTCATTTTGGATATGTATTCATGTGCTAGTTATGTACTTAATTATCTAAATAGCCCGATTTCTGGTCTTCCGAGATAAATATTTAGTATGATAAACGAAGTTAAAAGAGGAAATTATACAATGAAAGAACAACTGAGATTAATCGCAAACGCATTTTTAAAAGCAAGTGAATTTAGTTCACAACATTATGATAAACGAAGTTAAAAGAGGAAATTATACAATGAAAGAACAACTGAGATTAATCGCAAACGCATTTTTAAAAGCAAGTGAATTTAGTTCACAACAAGCTGTTTACTATATTTTAGCACAGCCTTTATCAAAATGTTCTGGAAAAGTTGTATTTGTGAAGACAAATACAAAGTAATAGAATCCAAGCGGTAAAATCGAAACAATTTCTAGAATTGCCACGAAATTCAACAGATATTTATCTGAGATTAATCGCAAACGCATTTTTAAAAGCAAGTGAATTTAGTTCACAACAAGCTGTTTACTATATTTTAGCACAGCCTTTATCAAAATGTTCTGGAGAAGTTGTATTTGTGAAGACAAATACAAAGTAATAGAATCCAACCGGTAAAATCGAAACAATTTCTAGAATTGCCACGAAATTCAACAGATATTTACATAAAAATAAATCAGATCACTACATGCAACGTCCCAAAGAGTCGGTAAAATCGAAACAATTTCTAGAATTGCCACGAAATTCAACAGATATTTACATAAAAATAAATCAGATCACTACATGCAACGTCCCAAAGAGGTAGAAAATCTTTTTCTTGCATCATATGTTGCATGGTATAATTATTCTACTAAAAAATATAATGGAAAGAATATATCTATTAATAATGATGATGATGATAATGATGATAACATTCTTGCATCATATGTTGCATGGTATAATTATTCTACTAAAAAATATAATGGAAAGAATATATCTATTAATAATGATGATGATGATAATGATGATAACAGTGATAATGATAAATTAGTTAATGATAATCGATCATTGAAACATATTCACAACTCAGGTTTCGTCCGAAAGAGAAATACATCGAAAATTATTCGGTTCATCAACTATGGTGTAAATTAGTTAATGATAATCGATCATTGAAACATATTCACAACTCAGGTTTCGTCCGAAAGAGAAATACATCGAAAATTATTCGGTTCATCAACTATGGTGAACAAACAGATAACAACAATTATATTAAAGAAAATGTTATACTATTTGTATCATGGCGTGATGAAAGTATTATAAATACATCGTCATCTGAATTATTTTCTAAACATCAGAATTCAATAAAACAAATAACATCAGTTATGTGTTGAGTTTGTATGTAATGGAAAGATTGAAAATATAGAAAAAGAAGCTACAACACGAATGAATGAATGAATAAGATGATGATAATGGTGATAATGTTATGAATAATCATGCCCCTAAAAACTAGGATGTATTCAATGATCTTTCTCAAGAAGGAGATATAGCTATTGAAATGAATGATACTATTGACGTAACGAAAAGTACTTACATTCATGTATATTATGTATCAATTCCTGGACTTATAACACATGAAAATTCTCTAAACTTAGTATGTTTCCTCAATGAAAACGAGAGAATTTTTTCAATTCCCATTCTGATAGTTTAGAATCAACAAAAATTATATTAAGTGCTCCAACAGAAAAAGCAGCATTTGGAATAAAAGGAACAACTCTGCATGCCACATTTAAATTGCCATTGAATCAATGTTCAACCGACCTTATGCCTTTGAGCAGTAGCACGCGTAATACTTTATACACTAAACTTAAACATCTCCATTTGATCATAATCGATGAAATTAGTATGGTAGGATCTGAAATCATACAACAAATCGATATCTCACGCGTAATACTTTATACACTAAACTTAAACATCTCCATTTGATCATAATCGATGAAATTAGTATGGTAGGATCTGAAATCATACAACAAATCGATATCCAACTTAAGCAAATATTCCGAACAACAAAAACCTTTGGCGGAATATCAGTAATTGTTTTCGGTGATTTCAATTAATTGGCGCCAGTGGGTGATAGATATATTTTCCAAGCTTATGTTATGGATCTCTATGGTGGCATTATAGGTGATCCCGTATGGAATTTATTCATCCGTTTTTATTGGCGCCAGTGGGTGATAGATATATTTTCCAAGCTTATGTTATGGATCTCTATGGTGGCATTATAGGTGATCCCGTATGGAATTTATTCATCCGTTTTCAATTGACCGAAATCATGCGACAGAAAGATGATGCGGATTTTGCTAAAGCTCTTGATAATTTAGCAAATGGTACGTTGCTAAATACCGATCTAAGACTCTTCCAGTCTAGAATAATATGGAATGACGAGGCAATACCTAGAAATACAATCCTCTTGATAATTTAGCAAATGGTACGTTGCTAAATACCGATCTAAGACTCTTCCAGTCTAGAATAATATGGAATGACGAGGCAATACCTAGAAATACAATCCGTTTATTCCGTTCAAATGACGAAGTAAAAAATTTTAACATAAAATTTATAAATCAAGACAAATCAAGTAATGACGAGGCAATACCTAGAAATACAATCCGTTTATTCCGTTCAAATGACGAAGTAAAAAATTTTAACATAAAATTTATAAATCAAGACAAATCAAGGGTTGTAATCAATGCAAAAGATAAAATGTCAGGAATATCTACTCCATCAATGGAAAAAAAATTGTTGAACTTATGTAAAAATATTGAGACCAAAAATGCACAAGGATTACCATCTAATTTATTATTGACGAGGCAATACCTAGAAATACAATCCGTTTATTCCGTTCAAATGACGAAGTAAAAAATTTTAACATAAAATTTATAAATCAAGACAAATCAAGAGTTGTAATCAATGCAAAAGATAAAATTTCAGGAATATCTACTCCATCAATGGAAAAAAAATTGTTGAACTTATGTAAAAATATTGAGACCAAAAATGCACAAGGATTACCATCTAATTTATTATTCATTCAGGAATATCTACTCCATCAATGGAAAAAAAATTGTTGAACTTATGTAAAAATATTGAGACCAAAAATGCACAAGGATTACCATCTAATTTATTATTCAGTTAGGCGAGTTTATAATATTTTGTTTGCCAACCGTCATAGTAATTCTTAAAGGCCAATCTCCAAAAATGCACAAGGATTACCATCTAATTTATTATTCAGTTAGGCGAGTTTATAATATTTTGTTTGCCAACCGTCATAGTAATTCTTAAAGGCCAATCTTTCTTGATCCAGTGATCTTTTTGTGCTCTGTCGTCTCATAAACATATAAAGCATGGGAATTTAGTGTACCCAATTTGTTGACCTTATATTTTTAAATCGACACATAACCGATTGGTGCTCAGAGTGTTTTTTAAAAACTAGTATATAAAGCATGGGAATTTAGTGTACCCAATTTGTTGACCTTATATTTTTAAATCGACACATAACCGATTGGTGCTCAGAGTGTTTTTTAAAAACTAGATCTACGTTGTAATACTCTTCTTCTAATTTCGTTGAATGAGCAATAGGCACAGCTGTATGATCTTGATCCAGTGATCTTTTTGTGCTCTGTCGTCTCATAAACATATAAAGCATGGGAATTTAGTGTACCCAATTTGTTGACCTTATATTTTTAAATCGACACATATAACCGATTGGTGCTCAGAGTGTTTTTTAAAAACTAGATCTACGTTGTAATACTCTTCTTCTAATTTCGTTGAATGAGCAATAGGCACAGCTGTATGATTATTCTCAATATCTAGTAAAACACATTTTGAGATTCGCTTACAACTGTGTAATACTCTTCTTCTAATTTCGTTGAATGAGCAATAGGCACAGCTGTATGATTATTCTCAATATCTAGTAAAACACATTTTGAGATTCGCTTACAACTGTCCATAAACAATCTCCATTCTTCAGCTTTGTATCCTGAGAGACTAAGTTTCATTAGAAGGCTACCGATGTCATTACAATAAACTATATTATTTTCAGAGCTAAAAAATGGAAGAAAGTCTTTTTCGCGATCACGATAAAATGTTATTTTTTTACCTTGAGATAACAAATTTCTTTCTTTAAGTCTAGATGCTAGTGGCTCAGATTGTTTGGAAGAAAGTCTTTTTCGCGATCACGATAAAATGTTATTTTTTTACCTTGAGATAACAAATTTCTTTCTTTAAGTCTAGATGCTAGTGGCTCAGATTGTTCCTCCGAGAGGTCAAGGTCTCTAATTAAATCACTTAAAGCATCTTGAGAAAAAAGCGAAGGCGCTGTTGACACTTCAAAATCACTGTTACATTTATCAGAAAAAACTTCCACCATCTCTGTGTCCGACAAATCTGATAGATCTGATAGATCTGAAAGATCTTTACTCATAGAAGATGATACGTCATGAGAATACAATGAAGAAAGTCTTTTTCGCGATCACGATAAAATGTTATTTTTTTACCTTGAGATAACAAATTTCTTTCTTTAAGTCTAGATGCTAGTGGCTCAGATTGTTTCTCCGAGAGGTCAAGGTCTCTAATCAAATCACTTAAAGCTTCTTGAGAAAAAAGCGAAGGCGCTGTTGACACTTCAAAATCACTGTTACATTTATCGGAAAAAACTTCCACCATCTCTGTGTCCGACAAATCTGATAGATCTGATAGATCTGAAAGATCTTTACTCATAGAAGATGATACGTCATGAGAATACAATTGAGGTCTTTTAACACACGGTCAATCGGGATATGTCATTTTTCTTTTGTTTATACCATGTAATTCTACAACACAAAAATAACAGTCATTAAAGTGATTTTTCGGTTCTGTCCAAATCATCGGCGTACTATACTTCAAATATTACGTTTACCGCTTGCCCACTGTCTTAAATATTCACTACACAACTTACACACAATGTTTGAAACCTGCGGTTTGTTCACAGCTGTCATCTCTATATTAAAGTAATTAACTTATGTCTTCTTCACTGAATCTGTTATAGGTTTTCTAAACTTTTTCACTACATATTCACGAAAAATATAACAAAATGTGTTTGGATCATTTACACAACACCTTTTTGACGACGGCATATTATACTTCAAATATTACGTTTACCGCTTGCCCACTGTCTTAAATATTCACTACACAACTTACACACAATGTTTGAAACCTACGGTTTGTTCACAGCTGTCATCTCTATATTAAAGTAATTGACTTATGTCTTCTTCACTGAATCTTTTATAGGTTTTCTAAACTTTTTCACTACATATTCACGAAAAATATAACAAAATGTGTTTGGATCATTTACACAACACCTTTTTGACGACGGCATATCGTTATTGTTTATTGAAGGCTACAATTAATACATTTTTCACGAAAAATATAACAAAATGTGTTTGGATCATTTACACAACACCTTTTTGACGACGGCATATCGTTATTGTTTATTGAAGGCTACAATTAATACATTTTTGAGGTTATTATCGATCGATACAAACCTGAACGTAGCGTCAAGATTTTAACAGTGGCATATCGTTATTGTTTATTGAAGGCTACAATTAATACATTTTTGAGGTTATTATCGATCGATACAAACCTGAACGTAGCGTCAAGATTTTAACAGGTTCGCGCGACGTCTTGCGGGCTAATTTACCAAATTATAACAAAGAATTGGCAGCACCAAACAAAAAAAATTTTTTTGTAGATCTGTGTTCTTATCGAGTGCTCCGATAAGGATTACATGTGCTAATTTACCAAATTATAACAAAGAATTGGCAGCACCAAACAAAAAAAATTTTTTTGTAGATCTGTGTTCTTATCGAGTGCTCCGATAAGGATTACATGTTTTTCGATAGATCATTAACAAATTAATTGGCAGCACCAAACAAAAAAAATTTTTTTGTAGATCTGTGTTCTTATCGAGTGCTCCGATAAGGATTACATGTTTTTCGATAGATCATTAACAAATTTAATAAGGATTAGTTGAGTATTCCACTGATAGAAAAAAATTTTAATTGAAAGAAACAATTTTAACGTAAATTCGACGGATCCTCCCACATTCACCTCTGTGAAGTTACAACCCGGGTTAGTCGAAAAAATTATTTGAAAGTGTATATGGAAGGTACAAACCCTAAACATGAATGTACCAACAGTAATCTTGATTGTACCTTACATAATAAAGCGCAAAACCGCAATTGTTAAATAATTAACACTAAAATATTTGCAAAAAAAATTTGAATCGCAGCATTAGCTTTCAAATCGTTTGTACTTTTTTGTACTTCTAATTTTTTTCAAAATTTTTTAATTTTTTATGCACAATAAACAAAAAAAATTACATAAATAAATGAAATTATCAATAATTTTAAACGTCGTTGCGATTCACAGCTAGTATTTTGAATGTACCTCGCGATTCTGAAAAAAAATTGATAGTACCTCAACAAAAAATAAGTAGTTACTTGATTAAAAATTTTATATATATAAATCAATTAATACATTTTTGAGGTTATTATCGATCGATACAAACCTGAACGTAGCGTCAAGATTTTAACAGCTTCGCGCGACGTCTTGCGGGCTAATTTACCAAATTATAACAAAGAATTGGCAGCACCAAACAAAAAAAATTTTTTTGTAGATCTGTGTTCTTATCGAGTGCTCCGATAAGGATTACATGTTTTTCGATAGATCATTAACAAATGTAATAAGGATTAGTTGAGTATTCCACTGAAAGAAAAAAATTTTAATTGAAAGAAACAATTTTAACGTAAATTCGACGGATCCTCCCACATTCACCTCTGTGAAGTTACAACCCGGGTTAGTCGAAAAATAGAAAAAAATTTTAATTGAAAGAAACAATTTTAACGTAAATTCGACGGATCCTCCCACATTCACCTCTGTGAAGTTACAACCCGGGTTAGTCGAAAAAATTATTTGAAAGTGTATATGGATAACAATTTTAACGTAAATTCGACGGATCCTCCCACATTCACCTCTGTGAAGTTACAACCCGGGTTAGTCGAAAAAATTATTTGAAAGTGTATATGGACGGTACAAACCCTAAACATGAATGTACCAACAGTAATCTTGATTGTACCTTACATAATAAAGCGCAAAACCGCAATTGTTAAATAATTAACACTAAAATATTTGCAAAAAAAATTTGAATCGCAGCATTAGCTTTCAAATCGTTTGTACTTTTTTGTACTTCTAATTTTTTTCAAAATTTTTAAATATTTGCAAAAAAAATTTGAATCGCAGCATTAGCTTTCAAATCGTTTGTACTTTTTTGTACTTCTAATTTTTTTCAAAATTTTTTAATTTTTTATGCACAATAAACAAAAAAAATTACATAAATAAATGAAATTATCAATAATTTTAAACGTCTTTGAATCGCAGCATTAGCTTTCAAATCGTTTGTACTTTTTTGTACTTCTAATTTTTTTCAAAATTTTTTAATTTTTTATGCACAATAAACAAAAAAATTACATAAATAAATGAAATTATCAATAATTTTAAACGTCGTTACGATTCCCAGGTAGTATTTTGATTGTACCTCGCGATTCTGAAAGAAAATTGATAGTACCTCAACAAAAAATAAGTAGTTACTTGATTAAAAATTTTATATATATAAATAATTATTTTTGCATGCATAAAAATCATGAAATTTTAATCCAAATCGTTTATCGTTTGTACTTGATTGTACTTTAGCTAAAATTATAAAAGATTCGTTTTTACTTCTAGACGACAATGTAATATGCCCAAACAAATGATTGCATTGAATGATTTTTAATTGAACCCCTCCTGAGCATAGATCCATACAGCTGAATTCATATTCACCACCTTGAATTCGATTGTATCCCAAACAAATGATTGCATTGAATGATTTTTAATTGAACCCCTCCTGAGCATAGATCCATACAGCTGAATTCATATTCACCACCTTGAATTCGATTGTACCTCCAGCATTCTGATATAAAACCCTTACTTCAAGACAAATCCGCCCTCAGACTCGATTGTACCACCCTAAAATCAACATAAAATTATTGATCGATGTTGATAAATATATGTTGATAAATAACCCTTACTTCAAGACAAATCCGCCCTCAGACTCGATTGTACCACCCTAAAATCAACATAAAATTATTGATCGATGTTGATAAATATATGTTGATAAAAGATTTTTCGTCGTGTCTCTGTTTCTCTTACCCGACCGAGAATATAATACCATACACAACCTATTTTATCATCCATATAATATTTCCTCCACTAGCGCCACCTCACGACGAAATTGCTCTGGCGCAGCACATGTTGGTGTATAAACCTAACCTCGTTTGGCAGCAACTAATGTGCAACAATGTGATTATACACAACCTATTTTATCATCCATATAATATTTTCTCCACTAGCGCCACCTCACGACGAAATTGCTCTGGCGCAGCACATGTTGGTGTATAAACCTAACCTCGTTTGGCAGCAACTAATGTGCAACAATGTGATGTCTCATTAATCATTGTTATGTTTAGATTGTGTTCTTTGCAAGTCATGATTTTGCAGTATTATTGATCGTTTGGCAGCAACTAATGTGCAACAATGTGATGTCTCATTAATCATTGTTATGTTTAGATTGTGTTCTTTGCAAGTCATGATTTTGCAGTATTATTGAAGTGAGGAAACTCAATAATTGTGCAACAATGTGATGTCTCATTAATCATTGTTATGTTTAGATTGTGTTCTTTGCAAGTCATGATTTTGCAGTATTATTGAAGTGAGGAAACTCAATAATCACTTATTTCAGTGGGTGTTAATAATAATAAACCTTCATATATCCTGTAGCTACAATGCCTAAAAAACCTGCGAAAAATCCAGATGAAGTCTATGATGCCTTGAAAGACTTCAATTTCATCAAGGATAATGTCTATTTGCCATGGCAAGATCCATAATGCCTAAAAAACCTGCGAAAAATCCAGATGAAGTCTATGATGCCTTGAAAGACTTCAATTTCATCAAGGATAATGTCTATTTGCCATGGCAAGATCCAATATGGGCGGCGGCAGTGCATGCTTTGGATAATACTATTACAAAAAAACATCTGTGGCTGTACATTAAACAAAATCGAAACAAGGTGTCGAAGAGGATCCATAATAAAATACCGAAAACATCTCTGAAAACACGTGTGAAAATAGCCAATAAAGATCTGAACTGGTCCGCCGCTGCCTCAAATCCTCAATAAGAGGATCCATAATAAAATACCGAAAACATCTCTGAAAACACGTGTGAAAATAGCCAATAAAGATCTGAACTGGTCCGCCGCTGCCTCAAATCCTCAATTGAAGCCTCTGCAAACAGTTATTCATCTGACGCCTAAACAATGGGAGCAATTGGGCCTTCACCTGAAAAAATATAAGGACAATCGTGTGTATGAAGTTAATGCCTAAAAAACCTGCGAAAAATCCAGATGAAGTCTATGATGCCTTGAAAGACTTCAATTTCATCAAGGATAATGTCTATTTGCCATGGCAAGATCCAATATAAGCGGCGGCAGTGCATGCTTTGGATAATACTATTACAAAAAAACATCTGTGGTTGTACATTAAACAAAATCGAAACAAGGTGTCGGAGAGGATCCATAATAAAATACCGAAAATTGCTTTGGATAATACTATTACAAAAAAACATCTGTGGTTGTACATTAAACAAAATCGAAACAAGGTGTCGGAGAGGATCCATAATAAAATACCGAAAACATCTCTGAAAACACGTGTGAAAATAGCCAATAAAGATCTGAACTGGTCCGCCGCTGCCTCAAATCCTCAATAGAGGATCCATAATAAAATACCGAAAACATCTCTGAAAACACGTGTGAAAATAGCCAATAAAGATCTGAACTGGTCCGCCGCTGCCTCAAATCCTCAACTGACGCCTCTGCAAACAGTTATTGACGCCTAAACAATGGGAGCAATTGGGCCTTCACCTGAAAAAATATAAGGACAATCGTGTGTATGAAGTTCTCGAGCCAGGTTGGACAGACATCGTTAATTTCATCAAGGATAATGTCTATTTGCCATGGCAAGATCCAATATGGGCGGCGGCAGTGCATGCTTTGGATAATACTATTACAAAAAAACATCTGTGGTTGTACATTAAACAAAATCGAAACGAGGTGTCGGAGAGGATCCATAATAAAATACCGAAAATATCTCTGAAAACACGTGTGAAAATAGCCAATAAAGATCTGAACTGGTCCGCCGCTGCCTCAAATCCTCAACTGAAGCCTCTGCAAACAGTTATTCATCTTATCTCTGAAAACACGTGTGAAAATAGCCAATAAAGATCTGAACTGGTCCGCCGCTGCCTCAAATCCTCAACTGAAGCCTCTGCAAACAGTTATTCATCTGACGCCTAAACAATGGGAGCAATTGGGCCTTCACCTGAAAAAATATAAGGACAATCGTGTGTATGAAGTTCTCGAGCCAGGTTGGACAGACATCGTCTTTGACGCCTAAACAATGGGAGCAATTGGGCCTTCACCTGAAAAAATATAAGGACAATCGTGTGTATGAAGTTCTCGAGCCAGGTTGGACAGACATCGTCTACTACACCATCTGGGAGCAGCTAAAACTACCATGCGGTTTCGCTTTCCAAACACCGAAGATTAATCGTGATGGCGGAACATTCCTGACAATAATAGGTAGATGCCAAGAGTGTCAAACAGAAATCCGGATGTACAGTGTGACAGAGCCAACGGTCGGTGGAATCGACATTCAAATTTCTACACTGCACACTGAAAATATCGTTCATAAAAAAAAATACAGAAATCCGGATGTACAGTGTGACAGAGCCAACGGTCGGTGGAATCGACATTCAAATTTCTACACTGCACACTGAAAATATCGTTCATAAAAAAAAACGACAACTGCGTGGTCAAGCCCGGGAGGCAGTAACCCAACCACTTCAGGGAAAATCTACGTATATGTGGCGTCTCGAAGCAGCTAATGAGTTCATGAAATTTGGCGATAGTAAACCTGCCCATCTGTACTCTGCTGATGTCTTGCGGAAAGCTAAGCAGCAAAAGGAAGAGGAAAAACTTGGCATTGAGCCAGGAGTTGATCCCATAGCATAAATCCGGATGTACAGTGTGACAGAGCCAACGGTCGGTGGAATCGACATTCAAATTTCTACACTGCACACTGAAAATATCGTTCATAAAAAAAAAATGACAACTGCGTGGTCAAGCCCGGGAGGCAGTAACCCAACAACTTCAGGGAAAATCTACGTATATGTGGCGTCTCGAAGCAGCTAATGAGTTCATGAAATTTGGCGATAGTGAACCTGCCCATCTGTACTCTGCTGATGTTACTTCAGGGAAAATCTACGTATATGTGGCGTCTCGAAGCAGCTAATGAGTTCATGAAATTTGGCGATAGTGAACCTGCCCATCTGTACTCTGCTGATGTCTTGCGGAAAGCTAAGCAGCAAAAGGAAGAGGAAAAACTTGGCATTGAGCCAGGAGTTGATCCCATAGCAGCTCTTCGTAAAATGAAAAAGGAACCTCAATATGCTGGGTGTATATACGAAATTGGTTGTGATAAATTTTATTGCTTATATGGTCAACCAGAGCAGATGACTATGTACAACAAATTTATGAGAGAAGATCCACTAGGGAGCATAAGTATCGACGCCACAGGCAGCTTGGTCAAAGGAATTTCCAGAGAAGACGGATCGAAGGGCATAGTGTTTTTATATCAAGCCGTGGCGAGCTACAAAAATACTACCCTCCCGATTTTCCAATTTTTATCTGAGAAACACGATGCGAATTTTCTCTGCTATGCGATCCGAGAGTGGCTTTAGCCGTGGCGAGCTACAAAAATACTACCCTCCCGATTTTCCAATTTTTATCTGAGAAACACGATGCGAATTTTCTCTGCTATGCGATCCGAGAGTGGCTTCGTAAGGGAGTGCGGAAGCCGAAGCAAGTTGTCGTCGATGACTCTAAAGCAATACTCAATGCGACATGCCAAGCATTTAATGAGGTAACAATTGTATCTTATCAAATTGAATGCTTCTATCAAGTGTCAAAGCCTCAAGTCGAACGCGAAATATGCCAAGCATTTAATGAGGTAACAATTGTATCTTATCAAATTGAATGCTTCTATCAAGTGTCAAAGCCTCAAGTCGAACGCGAAAGACTGTGTTTGATTCGGATTGACATCTCGCATTTGATGGGCGCAGTCTCACGTTGGAATTGTTTTCCAAAAAATGTCTCGACAGTGAAAGATTTCTGCATGAGATGCATAGCAAGCTTGGCGCGAACGACCACCCTGATCGTATTTTTCACGTTGGAATTGTTTTCCAAAAAATGTCTCGACAGTGAAAGATTTCTGCATGAGATGCATAGCAAGCTTGGCGCGAACGACCACCCTGATCGTATTTGAGAAACTCTTCATACGAAATATGATGATGCTGATTCGCCCGAGTTTACTGAAGCACGGAATACATTGCTGAATATAATGAAAACTGGTATTCAGATTCCTGATCTTCGAAGTGAAGAAATTTTCACGCCATTGGATACCGAATCGGATGACTGGGATCAAGTCTTCGACAACGAAAGATCTCCAGTAAAACATTTCCTCGACAAAATTATCAAAAGAAATATTACAAAGGCGAATGGACACCATTTATTTATCGACATTGAAGACCTACAATTTGTGACTTCAGCCATGAGAGCCGGATTTTCGAAGGACTATTCCAAAGATTTTTCTTTAAACGAAATTCCAACTAACGTGCAATTCATTGCTATTCATTTTGTATTAGTAGCGGTTATTCGACACGTAGTTCTGCGTAAAGCTGATCCAAGGATACCCAATGATAAAGATGTAGGCCATTATGAGTGCTACG
>MVJL01010946.1:0-59302 GCA_002156465.1 Macrocentrus cingulum | reverse complement strand
GGGGGGGGCCAATCAGTGCAACCCCCGCGTGCGCGTGCGAGACTACAAACGTACAATAGAATCGCGGCAATAGCTCGCTCGTGTCGTTATATAGCTGAATTATTTCCTTATACCATTTCTACCTTATAGTAAGCCATGTCAAAACTCTCCTCCGGCTATAAATTATTTTATTATTATTAACTAAAACCTTTTAAACTCTACTAATCTTTCTCAGCTAAAGTTTTTTTTTTTTTTAGAGATATATATAACGTTGAAAATGCTTAAAAAAAGTGTAAATTCAGGTTTTATGACTTTTATTTTTTTAGATTTTTCAGTAGTACAACCTATGTTATGCCAGCCAAAACTTTTTTTTTTTTCGTTTTCTTCAAATGAATCATTTTGAACAATGTATTTTGTGATGTTTAATCGAGAAAAAACAATTTTTTTTCCCTTCAAAATTTTATATAATGAAAAATATTAAGAGTAATAAATTATTAAAAATTTAATTTTCTATAAAAAATGTGGAATACATTTTTTCGATATTTTAATTAGTTTTTTAGATATTTAAAAAATAGAAAATTTCTAAATAATCAAAATATCTGAAAAATTAAAGAAAATACAAAAAAGTTTATTTGACATTATTTGTAGAAAATTAAATTTCCAGTAATTTAGTTGATGTAAGATTTTTCATTATTTTGTTTATTTACCAAGTTATCGCAAAAAATTTACAAAAATCGTCAAATTTCCTATGGTATATAATGCTTTTTTAAAAAAATTCAGCAAAAACGTTTTTTTTTTTATCATAAGAAAATGTTTTAAAATTTATTCTAAATTTGTTAAGACTTTGCTAGTTTGTAAATTACTTTATTACATTGATTACAATATTTTTTTCATTAATTTTTCTCTAGAAACTATTGCACATTCCTATTATATGTGATGAATTGTGTTTGTTTTTGAGTTTAGATTTTTTTCTAGCTTAACAGAAAGCTTTGGAGTGTGTTCTGGCTGCCAGACACGGCCAAGTTCTCGAGATGTTTCAGTGGGAAGTTTGGTTTAAAGGGGTTAAGCAACTTGAGACATCTGCTTGTTGCAGAATTGACCCGGATCAGTTGGTATATGCACCCCTATTCTGCAAATCAACTTATTAGGCATATTATTCGTCCATCTGTGACCTCGCATTTGCTTCCCATCTAGACTACTCCCTTTTATAAACAATATTATCACATAAAAACATATTTATAGCGATTTTACAGTACTGAAACAATTGATTGAATTTTTTTTTTAAAGATCTTACTCGAAAACAGATTTTTCTTACCGACAAAAAACTTCTTTTTTTTTAATTTTCCGCAAAAAATATCATTTATCCAGGAAAAAATTTTAGATAAAAGTTATTCTACTTTTAATTATCTATAAAAAAGGTCCTTAAACTTTTTTTGAAAAAATAAATATTTTAGCCAGTATCAAGCCTCAAAGTTCTGAAGAAGTCTATCGCCGCGTTGTCAGCGCTCGGGTACTTTGAGGCTCGTTCCACCCTAAATTATCGGTTTTTTCAAAAAAACATTTAGAATCTTTTTGATAAATAATTAAAAATGAAATAACTTTTATATGAAACTTTTTTCTCTCCGAATCATACTTTTTCCAAAAAATCACATTGTGTATGTAAAATTCAACCGAGACGTAATCGATTCCTATATTATTACAACCTTAAATGCTAAAAAAATCTTTAAATTCTTGCGTACAACTTTTTTATTTCGTTTTTATGATAGAATTAATTTTTGCAAATATTTTTTTTAATGTTTAAAAAATGATTTTTCTGGTATGGTTGGCGTAAGCATTTAAAACTTGGTCTCGGCGAATCCTTAGTATCTGCTGGATTAGTTGGTTAACCAAAAGCCGACTAATTGCGTCAACAACCGCGAATGATTATCTCGTCAACGGAAATTCGATGGAACCAGTCGATACATGTGACTTTGTTGTCTTGACGAGGTTCTGCGACGACTTTGGAGTGGATTGGCGATGTTATGTGAGGGGTTGGAGGCATGTTGCATTCTAAATTGAAAGGATATATCGAGCAGATAGCAAAGCACGCGTTAGTATGAAGCGCATGGGCCATTCGTCGCATTACTCTGCGGACACAGCGAATTCCTGTACGTGTCCGCAGAGCGACGCGATGCTAACCCTTGACGCTGTCCGTGATGTCCGATTCGAGCCATTGCTCACCTCGAATTGTGATTTCCGAAGCGCATTCATGCATATGTATATGACCCATGACACACATGAGAGCGGCAAGGCTCATGTGATGCCAGGCCTGACCATTAACTCCCCATCGCTCCCTCTCTCACTCGTCTCGCATCATCCGGGAGATTTCAGAGGATCTAGAGATGTCAACCGTCACATCCTCCACATCAATGTTGAATTCTCAACATTACACATATGTATATACTTGGCCAGGCTGATACTCGCGTTTATTTCTTATACTGTTTGCGTGATTATTAAATTCATAGATCACAGAGCGGTGAAAAATATTTCATCAACTGTTTCTATATAAAATATATTTTTAGCTATAACGAAATATTTATGGGTATAGAAAAATAATGTCAGAGGTAAATTTTGTTTATTAGGTTTGATTTTTTATGTAAAAAAATTAATTTAAAAATCAAATGAAATCATGAAATTTTTGAATTTTTTGTTAGTTTTTTCATGATAACTCGGTAAATAAGTGAGATAATGAAAAATTTTATTCAACTTAAATAATTGAGGATTAAATTTTCAATAAAAAATGTTAGATAAATTTTTTTTTTGTATTTTTCTTAGTTTTTGAAAAAAAAAAACATTTTTTTATTGCTTCTTTTTTTTAAAATTTTTTTATTTTGTAATCATTTTCATGAATTATTCTAATGTGATTGAAAATTCTATAACTGTTGTCAGAAGAATAGCTGAAGTAAAAGTTTTTATCAGATTGAAATAGAAGGTTTAAGAAACTTTAAATAAGTGTAAAACAAAGACTCTATACGCTATATAGGTATATATATAAAATGGAATATCTTGAGAGAATATAATGAAGAAATTTTTCAACCTACGACCGGGAATTCCAAAGTGTCGTCGCGTTCCAATACGTATATGCAATGACATGTAGCCCGGGAGTTGAGTTAAAAATTGTCTTTTACCTCGTAGGAAGGGTATTCTGTAAATTGGATCTATCAGGGCGTACCAATGGTGCTATATCATGGCGGGCACAGGGAAGCCGTCGGCAAGGAGCGGCTTCATCTTTCAACGTCACCATCTATAGTCGACTTGGTGTACACAAGGTAAGACAAAGAGCCTTTGGTGGCCTCACAGAAACACATGCGGACTCGCTGGACAATGAGATTGAGAGCCAGATGGAGCCAGTAGTATACAGCGCTCGATAGCCAATCTGTATTTTTTACGGGTCTCTTAGCTGACAATTCGATTGGATAGATGGACAGAGAGGACTGGATTTTTCCTTGAGGCAGGCCATAAGTGATTCCTCACAATTCGCATCTGATCCTAAACTAATCTGCTAGCCAGGCAATTAACTATGTGGATTCCATCCTCGATAGGCCTTTGATTTCATCCTGTGTTGCTACTGAATTTGCCATTCTCGTTAGGAATACACACCACAAACAGCTCTCGGCACGTGGATCCAGTGCTAGTTGCACTCCAGGGATCAGAATCTACGTTCTATCTGTGCCAGATACTCGAGATAGTAGTCTGACTCGTCTGTCTCACTTCTATCAACTTGCAGAAGTATCGAAGGCGTCCGAGAAAAGCAAAAGTGGAAGTTCCTATAAGCTTAGTCGTAACCCTCTAAGCAAGAAGAAGCCAGGTCTTATCTGTGGCCCAAACTAATCCTAGGATTCTGCTTCTAGAAGTCTTGAGAGTATAACATGATTTCACCAATCCACTGAAACATGATTTCACCAATCCACTGAAACATATACAAGTAATCTTAGCTCTGACCAAGCCAATTACTATTATGAGGAATTATTTTTCTTCCACTTGTACACATATGCCAGTCATCGTATATTTTGGTTTGTAGTTCGTTATAATATGAAAAAGTTGGAATGTTAGGAAAATTACTGAATGTATATTTGGTTTTATTTATATTGATGTAATTAGGATGTTTAGATTTGATGGAAATATTTTTTTAGTGTTTTTTTTTTTTTAGCAAAATTTGTTAAGGAAAACTTGGAGTTTTTAATATTTTTTTGTGATTGTGTTAGTTTTTTGGTGATAACTCGGTATATATGTGAGATAATGAAAAATGTTATTTTAAAAATTATATTTTTCAAAATTTCTCATTTATTCTTCGAGTTATTGAAATATTAATGAAAAAAAAAAAAAAAAAATTGGTCCTTCTGGATGCGATATATTGATGTGCATGATGACTACTATGTCTCGCGTTGTGGCATTAGCCGTGTGATCGCAGCTGGCCAACGATTAATGGAAAACTTAATTATTGGCCGGAGGAACGCGATGTGGCCTCTCGTGTTTTCCAGCGCTCCTGCCCTCCCCTCTCGCGTGCGTTATAGGGATGACCAGCGAGGGATGTAGTTGACGTATTGCTCGAGTGATCGGATATCGATTAGGCCAATGGTCGCGGCCGGGCCTACGATGGCTCGTAACTTGCACACTCGATGCTCCACTAATTACCAAGGCGATTCATCCATGCTATACTAACCCATGCCATGCGCATTCCTTATTATATTTTATCGTGGATTTTGCGAAAATTATATGATGGCTGTTAAGAAAATATTTCGTGTGTAAAACTTTCATTAGCTGGGTGGAATTTTCCGCTTATACTATATATATAGTTTGCACAAGTATTCGTAAAGAAACTATTCGAGGCTTGGAAGAAGTTATTGAGATGTTTGTGGGCCCTCTTTAGCAACCGCGAAATTATATTAGCGAGTAAAAGGTAATCTACGTTATGGTAAACATTCCGCGATATGAAAATATGCAAGTTTCATTAAGGAGTTTATGGTATATCTATTTGAAATTCATAAAAATTCATCGACTTTTATTAGGCATTTTACAGTCTTTTAGTTTTTTTTTCTTCGTTTCTTTTTTTTTTTTTTTTTTATCGATTATCTGCTTTATAGAGAGCAAATTGCCATGCTCAATTGCTGCAATTTTATTAATTTTTGGTTAAATAAAAGATATTAAGGATTTTTAAATTGATTTTTTCATACAATTGATTGGATAAAAATTTTTTTTATCGACTATAAGTTTTATTTCTAAGTTGAAATATTATTTGAATAGTTGTAACAATTTTTAGAATTGATTTTTTTTTTTTCTTACAAAATTGACAGGATGAGAAATTTTTTTTATTCACTAAAAATTGAATTTTTCGGTTGAATAATTTTTTGTTGCTGTCTAAAAAAAAAAATCTTTTTTTTCTAAGGACTATTATTTTGTATTAATAATAATTATTTTATTGTTTAATTTAATTAAAGTCAAAGATAATAAATTTTTAATAGAGTGTTTTTCACCTTAAAATTTGTTCAATTCAGTTTTAAGATTTATTTTCATGCTTAAAACATTGTCTCTAGTTATTGAAAAATTGAAACAAATTATGGGGAGTTTAACGGATTTTGTATTTGAACAAAAAAAAAAAAATTTGCACCACTAAGCAAAACATTTACCATTATATTACATCGTTATTTCGCATGAAATTTCGGTTTATCGGTTGGCTGATGGTTGTTAAACGATGCCAGTAGCGGGTTGTAATAGTTTTATTATTTTTTATACTCAAAAAAATTGGTAAAATTATATTTTAACTATCCTAAAAAAATCATTTAACTATTCATAATGTAAATACAGATATTGAAACAAGTGTAAATACTACAAAAAAAAAAAAAAAAGAAAGAAAATTCTGAATATAAAAGTGATGCACTAGACGGTCTATAAACGAAGAGATCAGATTCATGGTTAATTGATGAAGTTATTTACACTTGTTAGGTATCGGATGGTCTTGAATGATATACCAGGAAGTAGCGAATAACGGAAGGAGAGCGGACGAAAGATTGTGAATACACTGTTTGTGTTTGAACGCCATTCTCAGTTTGTTTACTCAAGTTGCCTTTGTCCTCACTGAGTCTGGCGAACTAAATATAAGGGGGTGGAAGAAAAAAGGCGGCTCTGTAACGGAAAAGGCTGTGCCAGGGTATGAGGATTACAGCAATGTTTGTCCAACTAAGTGACACTAATTGAAAGTTCAATGCTGGCATATTGATTATGTACCTTGATATATCCACAATCGAATGCGTGCATAACCTGCTATTGAATCTGCAAGCAAACTGATGTTTTGCCTTGGTAATTAGTCACTGACGTATATCACGCTCCATTAAGTTGATACACATGTTGGACTCGAGGGATGCATACTCAACTTGTCGACGAACCAATTCTCAATTGCTGCAATGTCATTCAATTATTGGTTTAGGTATTATCAAGCAAAGCTACGCTCTGCTATGTGTGTGTGTGTGTATTTGAAGGAAACAATCCCTTTTGGTCCACCGGAAGACACACTCTCTCTCTTCTACTTTTTATTCTCGTCCTATCTTCTGTGCAGTAAGTACCTCAAGCTTAAAAGGCTTAGTTACGACAGACCTTGAAGAATTCATAAGCACTCGAGCTATTTTGCTCTCGAGGAAATTATATCTGCTTGGTGTGGCAAACGAATTTGTACGAGTATTTGTACAGGATGTTTCATTGATTCTGTATACCGGAAAATCTAGAAAATTCACTCTCTTCACGGCAGCTCCACTGGTTGTATCATTGTAAACTATTAGGATCGATTAATTTAGATGCAACTTTTAGCGTTAAATGGAAAAATTTGATCAGCGTCATCCGTAGAGTGTTAATTCGCGTGGTTATATATAAAAATCTTGTATAGGAAAAGACTTGGAATATTTTTCTCGACGTATTTTAGTGTTTTAAAAAATTTTTTCATCAAGTTTTAAGTTATATTTGTAGGTTTGAAATATTATTATAGGATTTTTATGTAATATTCGATTCATTTTGATGAGGAATATAATTTTTTTTCGATTATAAAACTGTTGTTTGTTGTTAATCGTTGATATTTAATTTATTTTTATTGAGTTTGAATTTTTAAGTAGATCATTGATGTATAGTAAGATGATATTTCATGTGAAAAAATAATGTTTAATTTTCGGGTTAAAACTTTTTTTTTTTTTTATTTTAGAAAAGGTTTTTTTCCTTTTTCAGTTTAAAAATGCCTTTTTTGTGAGGATAATTAATTCTTGCCAATTTCTGCTGAAACTCCGATGTCAAAAAAAAAAAAAAAACTGACGCTTAGAAAATTTAAATTCACTCGTACACTCACTACCGCCTAAAAGTTAAGCGTACTTGACAACCCAGTAAACATAGGTATATATAGCGCAAGGTTGATGCAAAATAAGGGAGGGGGATAGCGCGCTTACGCTTAGCGGCAGTAGATACGTCCGGTTTATATACCTGCATGCTGTCAGACATCTCGCGCTCAAAATCCTTTCTAAAAGGTTTTATTAATAATAATTATAATAATAATACAATTATCACGTAGTTAACTGTCAAATCTAATTTTTTTCATCTTATAAAAAACGAAAAAAAATATCCCATTTGAATTAAACGTTTTAAAAATATATAAGTAAACAAAAATACATGAATTAATGTATAAACAAACAAACCAACAGATAGAAAAAATAAAATTTTTTTTCGAAATTAAATGAAATAGCTATAGAAGGTCGAGAAAATTATTAAAAAATTTTATAGGGGAGGTTTTTAAATATAGGGTGTTCAATTGCAGGAAATAAAATGACAGATCCATTTTTGTGTACGCATAAGTGTGGCGGAAAAAAGGGTCAAGATTCTATTTTGTTTGGATGTAAATTCGGACACTAAAAAAATAGAGTAGAATTATCATATATACACACACTTGTGTATTTAAATTAAGTTTTGAATAAAAAAAAGTAATTTTTGCATGGAGAAACATTTATTGTCTGGCTTTTACATGGTTGAAATTTTCTCGGGAAATGTATATAAGATAAATGAGGGCGGAAAGCTGCGAGGAAGTCGATTGAGTTTTACTTTAGTCTGTTAAATTTATGAATGATTGCGCGCGTGGAGGTATAACCTGCTTGAAATTATATATTGGATATGGCTTTCTCCCCATCACTTGCCATATCCAATGTCTTCGATGGCGGAAAAAACTTCCGAGTCATTTGCATGGAAATCGTCTAGTGAAGCTGCTGCCACCTCCTGCATCCCACGAGTAGATATAAAGATATAAAGTTTTTCCTTTTCCATATACATTTTCACGATATATATACTTTCTGGCACGAGCTATTGAACATACCACAGGGGAAATTTTCTGAATTCTTGATTTCCCACCGCGTGCCATATTCAATTGATTGGAAAAAAAAAAAATTTAAGACCAAGTAATAATAAAAAAAATGCAACTTTTAATTTTTTTTGCTTGTATTTTTTAATAATTAGTTGGCACGAATGAATATTTTATTGATTAGTTTTTAAATGCTTGCTCATTATAAAATTGCCGTTTATAAAAACTCATATAGTTGACCTGATGCTTTGGCGTTATATATTGTATGAAAGTTTCGAAGGCTTTTCAAAGACTTGCCAAGCCCAAGAAGGCTAAATGGCTGGAGGAAGAAGTAATCTTCCGGCAATTCCACTCATCTTTACTCGTTAATAAAGTTCGCACTTCAGACTTTAGTTGCTTTCGATATAGGTTCAGGCCTCTAAGTGATTTGATTTTCGAGAAAATCATCATTTTATATGACAAAAGGTCCAATTTACTCTACTGCGACACGATAAAATAGAAAAAAAAAAAAAAAAACTTTTTCAAGCAATTATATTAGCTGTATGGCTTTTGAAATGTATTGTCAGAAGCCTGTTGAACTTATGCATTGTTAGATTGAGAAAATCATTTATTATTTTTTTTTTTTTCAAAGCATAAAAAAATTTT
Organism: Macrocentrus cingulum; assembly: GCA_002156465.1. Lineage (NCBI taxonomy): Eukaryota > Metazoa > Arthropoda > Insecta > Hymenoptera > Braconidae > Macrocentrus > Macrocentrus cingulum. The sequence continues at coordinate 50,316 of MVJL01010946.1, read as the reverse complement.
TGGATTATTTTCTTTGATATTTTTATTTAATTTATGAGGGTAAAAAAATGTCAGATTTTTAAGATGATTAAGATGAAAATTTTTTTCTACTGGAGCTAGTCGTTTTCGTGATTTTTTTGTTTTTTTGTTTTGATTTTTTGAGGATAACTCGGTAAATAAGCGAGATACCAAAAAATATTATTTCAACTAAACTGATTAAGCATATAATTTCCCATAAAAAATGTTAAATAAAATTTTTTTTATCCTCCTTAGTTTTTGATAAATTACCGATTTTTAAAAATTTTTAATTTTCAAAATATCTCGGAAATAAAGCAAAAAATCAAAAATATTGAGTTTACATTATTTGTAGGAAATTTAATTTTCTATTATTTGATTTTGATCAGATTTTTTGTTATCACGCTTATTTACAGAGTTATCGAAATATTATTGAAAAAAAAAAAAAAATAAATAAATTTATTTTTGCTCTCTTGGCTTCTTAATTTTGAATTTTTGGTGAAAACCATTACCTGAATTAGAATTTTTTTAATAAACAATTTTGATATATATGTTCAATGACGAAAAAACTAAATTTATTGTTAGTATTTACAGTTAAAAACTGTAAATTTAACAAAAGATAATAAAAATCGTGAAGCCATTGTCTCTCATCTTCCGGCGAAATAGGATGACCAAAAATCGTTGAAGTCGCGCGAGCCATGAACAAAAGCTAAACGCATTTATCTCGCGTAGACCGAGGCTGTTTGACGCCATTTCGCGAAGAGAATTGTTAAAGGCAGGCGAACGGAAGCTCGCAAGAAGAGAAAAAGTATCTCTATATCTCTTCAGAAAAACGATGCATCCTCTGTGTCTGTAAATTCCAATTGTTTCACAGCACAAGAAACGATGTGCCATATTTTTTATTTAAGGTTCTATCAAAGGCCGTTGACTCTGTGCAGTAGCAGAAACTATAGACACATGTTCTCTCGCAAGGAAAATAATAAATTCGTTCACGAGAGAAAGACGCGCGGATTCGACTGTCGACAAACATGAGGAATCTAAAAGCGAACAGATTTCTTCGATGTTGACTTAATGAATTTGACGGGGATGAGGAAAAAAAAAACTCTGCCTCGTCACAGTTTCGCTACACGAGTTCGCCTTCAGCAACAACACACATACTGCGAAACCCCGACTGTAGAGAAGCCGGTACACGGAGAAACGGAAGTTAAGTCTACCACGTCTGCAATGGCCGCAACTCGTCCCTCGAGGCCACCAACGACTCTGTATTCTGATAGTAATATTAAACTTGTCCAATGGCGCTGATGCTTCAGGCTACCTGATGGGAATTCCGGTGAAAGAGAGGGGGATGCAAACAGACAAGCGTGACATTGCCAAGGGTGAGCGTGAAAATACTTAACCCATATAGGGCCCAAGGGGGTATTCTACAATTAAATTAAAAAAAAAAAAAAGAATTCCATTCATGAGATTTTTTTTGGCCTAAAAAAAAATCTTTTAATGTGCATTTTCTAGTGAAAATATTCGATTTATGGAAAAAATGTATAAACAAAAAATATTTGTAAGAAAATTTCAAACAAATTTTGTTCTATTCATTTTTTCGATATCATGCATATTGACGATGATTTTTAATGATTTGTACGGACGCTCGAACTTGAGCGAGGCGATAGAGTGGAGACAGGCCCGCGGTAAACGGGCCTGCAGTTCCCCCACTCTGTCGTCTTATCGTTGCAGTTCAGCTTCAACGTTATATTAATATTGGAGTTGGGTATTTCAGAAGATGGGATTTTTTTTACATTTAAAAAATTTTTTTAAGTTTTAAAAATGAATTTATTGATAAGATGGCGATTTTCCTTCGGATATTGGGTTTGTCTGGGAAAATGTCTAGAAATATCAACGATGTTTTATTGTCTTTATATATTTGAGGGTGACCAAATTCCATTTCGCTCTTTTTCCTCAAAGGCGGCATTTCGCTTTTCTGTACGTGACTATTTCAATTTTCGCGCTGATATTGGCCGGTTCGCCGCGGGTCTGACACACACACACACACACACACACACACACACACTCTCTCTCTCTCTCTTATTTAGTAAATCCAATTTGTTTTGTGTCGAGAGAGAAACTTGTAGCCGAAGGCCTTGTGCGCCTAAGTATCGTATACAGTATCGCGATTTTGCTCGGCAAGTTTTGCGCTATCGGACAGATGAAAAGTTATTACTCAACCCATTGGGCGATTTTTGCCTCATCAGGACAAGATAAATATAGCTAGGTATTTTCCGTTGCGGCAAACATTTGTCAAAGTCGCGCTGGGACAAACACGCTCGAGCTTCAAATCTCGTGGAAGAGGATGAAGTGCAAGATGGATAAAGATACATTTATTGCATGTCGAGAGACAATCAACTATCGTTTCTGTGTATCTATTTTTTTACAAATTTCAATTTTTTACCCTCATTTAAATCATAAATTTATTTTTCATTGCGTTACTAATACTAAATGAATGGTTATCTCGTTTTTTACGTTTTTTAAGTAGTATAACTTACGTTAGGTCAGCCAAACAGTGATTTTTTCGGTTTTTCGCTGATAACTTAGTAAATAAGTGAGATAATGAAAAATGTCATTAGAATAAAATGATTTGCCATAAAATTTCCTATAAAAAATGTTAAGTAAACTTTTTTTATATTTTAACTTATTTTCCAGATATTTAAAAAAATTAAAATTTCAAGAAATCAGTAATATATCAATAAACTAAAAGAGATACAAAAAAAATTTTATAAATATTTTTTGTCGATAATTAAATGATAAATCATTTAGCTGTTATAATATTTTTTATTATCTCGTTTGTTTATCGAGTTATTCCTAAAAAACCAAAAAAATCATTAAAAATATCAGATTTTCAGTACGCTTTTTATTTGATCAAAAAAAAAAAATGTTTTTTTCTTATCTTATAATCGTCGAAAAACTCTTTCTAAATACAAAATATTGTTTTTTTCGAATTTTTCTGAACACAAAATTTTTTGTTTAACAAACTAAAAAAATTATATTTAAATCTAACAAACAAAATTTTACAAATCACGTGGAAAAATGCATAAAAACAGGAGTAATATCACTTGTAAATGAAAGAATAGCCCTAGACAAAGGATGGTACTTTAGTATTGAATATTTGCTGTCTAAAAGCAGCTCAAGTTTCAACTATATATATGCATGATGAAGATTTGGAATATCGTGAGCATTTAACAGTCTATCCATCTTGAAAAGCCATCAAACAACAATAAGGACGTATAGTATTGAGCAATGATGCACCGCATGGAAAGTCCTTGAGGTCTGAATGAGGGATTACTTGAGCGTGCAAAATGCAAGCAGGGAGCTCGCACCGAGTGCGTAAGTGCGAGGAGCATTGGCAAAGAGAGCGGTGCTTTGACAGCGGCCCTGTAAGCTATATATGTATTACGGAAAACAAGCGAGCGAGGGAGGCATTCACGACGAGATTTTGGACTTGGCGCTGGTGGGGCGCAGTGTGGCAAAGTGGGAGAGTGCCCGAGGGAGGGTGAATTGCACAAGAGGGCGGCGATTGTGCTACAGTCGCACCGCAACACCTCACGAGTTAAGCCGCGCGTTCGTGAGAATTTTCGCGACGCGTTTCTCTCGTATTGTATATCAGTGAAAGCCTGCTGCTGCATGATCCCTTGCAAGACGGTAAGTTTAAACTCGTAAATCCCATGTATTTGGACAAGTTCACCGGCAAAATAGTGCTCAGTGTTGCTGGAAGCTTGCCAGTATAGGTCTCGCTTCATCGTTGGAGACCTGTTGATGTGGAAGATTAAGAGCGAAGGGATTAGCAAGCAATTGGATCCTATTGGTCACTGCATCAATCGACTTTTAGCTGATTCTTATCGTCTTTTTCTCGTAATTTTTTTTTGTGCCTTCGTAACACACCGATTAATGTCTGAAACACGTGCGCCAGCTTGTCGGATAAATTATCTCTCTGCGGCAAAAACAGTGCGAATATTCGACGGAAAAGAAATATTTTCATTATCAGAATTTTTATGTCAATTGGTGTGAGAATATTTTCGTGGTTTTTTGCTTGATTTTTTATTTGTGGAAAAGTTGAGAGGATTTTTTTTCTGTGATTTATCAATTTCACGGTTTGAATTGCGATACTGTTTGTCTACTCTTTTGTACGCATTTGGAGGATCAAATAGATTTTTTTTTTGTCAGAGAAAAATTAGTTGTTGTTTTCAACGCTCGGGTATTTTTTTTTTTTTTATTGTAACTCGTATAATATCGTTGGTGAATTTAATATTTTGAAAAAAAATCTGTTTCGAGGTTTGAAATGAATTTTTTTAAGCAATTAAAAATTAATTGATTGTATTCTGCAGTTAAAAAAAAGATAATATGATATGATATACTGTTTTTTATTTGTGAGTTTACATATTTTTATTTTTTAGTGAAGAAAAGAATTTTTTTGTGGGTAGAGAAAAAATTTTTTTTTTCTCGTGTTTTATCAATTTAACCGTTTGATTTTCGATACAGTTTATAATATACTCTTGTGTAATTGGTGAATTAAATGGATTTTTCTCTCCCTCAGATAAAATTTAGTGTAATTTTAAATAATGAAATATTTTATTTTGAGACTCATAATTTCGTTGATAAATTTAAAATTGTTTAAAAAAATTATTGTAAGGTTTGAAATAAATTTTTTGAAATAATTTAAAATTTATTAGCAACATTTTGTAATTAATATTTTTTTATGTTGCAGAAATTTTTTCAGTGTTTTATTTTGATTTTTATTTTTAGCAGAAAAATTTTTTCTCTGCAGTTTCGAATTTTCTATCGAAATTTTTTTAATTTATCAATTTTTTAAACTACGATATATATAGTTTTTATTAAGTCAGTGGAAAATTTGTTGGATATTATAAACATAGAAATTAAAATATTTTTGTTTATAACTGATAATATAAATTTAATATTGTCATCCATAATATCTTGTGGTGTAAAATAATTTTTTTAAAAGTATTTTTGAATTTATATCAACGATTTTGTATATTTAAAAAAAAAGTGTAAACCACGTTTAAATATTTATTTTTAATTTTACATTAATTTTTTTAAACTAAAAACCATATACTGACGTTTTAAAATAATTTTTCCAAGTTTTACATCTTTTTTTTACATTAAAAAATTAAAAAAAAAAAAAATTTCGTATCTGATTCAATAGATGAAATTTCATTTAAATATCCAAAATATGTTTTTAAAAAAATAGTAGTAAAAATTTAGTGCATTGTTTTTGGGAGGAAAAACACTGCACATATGGCAAAATCTGAGGTAAAAAGTGAAATAAAGGAGAAATGATGACAATTGGAGAATTGCCAATGAATACTTAAGTTACACGTGGACCTGTTGATAATCTCAAAAGATTGTGGGAAAATCCATGAATTAAATTGCACACTTTCATGCGCTGATGTGCGCGCCCTTTCATAAGCGGTCAATATTATTTAGAAAAGGAGAGAAATAAAACAGCATGGAGGAGCTTCTAGCTCGTTTGTGGGTTTTTTTTTTTGATGGGTGGTAGTGTAGTGGTGAAATGCGCAGCTTTATTGCAAAAAGTCGATGCGAGCAGCAGATGTTACGTGGGTTCTTGTCGCGTAGCCCCTCTCGACGCGTGTGTGTCCGAGCCATGAAATTTCATTTGAAACGATTATTGGCCGTGGAGAAAACTTCCTCCAAACAATAGCCAGTATAAAACCACTGCGATTGGTTCGATGAACTGTGAACACGACCGTTTAAAAAATCACAATTGAAAATTTCATCATTTTTCAAGTTTTTTCTGCTTGCAAAAAATTTTAATTACTTCAATTCTCGATTTTAAATCCTTAAAAATGGTAAAAAACGTTCCTCCACATAGTTAATATATAATATATTTTTTCTTTGCATCTACAAGAGTTGAAAAAAATTTTTTTTTGATTGAATTAATGACAGTTTTTTTTTTTATAATTTATTAAAATTAATATTTTTATAATATAGAAAGATTTTGAACAGAGATTGTCTTCTATGTTCATTCTTAATGTTAAAAACAAATATTTTAGAAATGCATAATTTAAAAAATTTGAAATTTTTTGATTTTTAAGTTTTTTCTGCCTGAATTTTTGATTTTAAATGACTAGTGCTGATAAAACATCATCTTTTTTATAGTTGAAAAAATACCAAAAATATAATATTTATTTGCATCCAAAAAAATTTAAAAAAAAATTTTTTTCTACGGTTAAATCAACGGTATTTTTTTTTCTTATTTATTAAATTCTTTTCTGGTTTTTTATGATATTTTTTATAATACAAGAATATTTTAAGCTAGGATTATCTTCAATACTTACTCTTAATGATCAAAAAAATTTTTTAAAAATGCATATAACAAAAAAAAATGCTTGATCGGATTTCATCCGTGGAATTTATTCGCGTGCCATTTTCTCAAGAACTTCCGCGACTGCGAGATAATGATCGACGTGTTTAAAAGCAGTTTTGTGATGCATTATACTTGAAAAAAAAAACAAAAAAAAAAAAAATCCTACATATTTAGACGCGGTGAAAAGTTGTAAATATCTCGGTTAGAATATGTTTTACAAAAAAAAATCCCACAACTGGGTCTGCATTTTTTTATCAACCAAAAAAAAAAATGCTCTCCTCGTAAAATTTAGAAGTGAGTGTAATCGTTGGAGAACAGTTTTATTTAATTCTCGTCTTTTTATGGGCGTGAATTTTTTTGTCAACGCGTGTGTGTGTAAGCGCGGGCGCGCGCGCACTCGCTCCAGGGGGGACTGGAGGTGAAAAAGGAATTTAACGGTTGTGCAAAGCCTATAGCAAGCTTTGCACACACGTATATACACACATATTTCGTTAAAATACGTTATAAATTGTTCCATATGCACTGCATTAGAGTATAACGTGCGCCACGCACACTGGATGCTGCTGCTTATATTTATTACGATAGGTTTCGAGCCAAAATAACGCGCCGACCCGAAATTTATGGTCCCTCTCGCGCAAATGCCACTGCTCTGCAATTTCCCAACGCTTTCTCATCTCTGTGATTTTTTCCCCCCTCGTGCGCGCGATGATATGACCCGGGGGGGATTTTTTTTTTTCGAGTTTTTGAGGTGAAAGTGGAAAACTAGTGTGCACGCAGCAGAGAGTTATACAATGAAAAAGTTCGGTATTAATTTAAACGGGCGAAACTCTTTCACATTTGGCCTCGGTGGATTACTCTACTAACGTCTAGTCTTCAAGCCCTCGAGCAGACTTGCCACTTGAGCGCCCCAACGACTGGAAACAATGGAACAGTCCACTCGAAAGAGCTTCAAGTTCACACCCCAATAGCCTCTATGTGTGTAGCGTTTTTTTTCCCCTACGGTCTATACTCTAGCAGATCATATTCATATTGTGTATTCCATATGTGTTACACTCAAAAACCACACACATCAAAAATTACACTTAATACCGTGTGCACCCTGATTTTTTATTCATCGGTTGAAACACTACGAGAAACTCTTCATATAAAATTCGATTCTTCAGAAACTTTTTTTTGGGATATAAGTTGGTAGGGAAAAAAAAAAGAATAAATAGATAATAAAAATTGACACTTTTCACGTGGGTGGATTAGTTGGATATTTTTGATTGATAAAAACAACCATTAATGCTATATAAAAGTTATTTTAGTAATTGACGAAGAAAAGAAATTTTTTTGTTTGATCTAATAACGGTTATACTACTGAAAAAATATGGATGTAGGAAATTTGATTAAAATAGATATATTTTTCAACAATAAGATTTTTTCTTTGACAAAATAAAAAAAAATATGTAGAAAATTTTTTTTTCTGTCCGACCTAATAACGGTTATACTACTGGAAATATGAAAGTCGGAAATAATATTGAAATAGTTTATTTTGAAGTTGAGGAATTTTGTTTCTGTTTTTTTGTTTTTCTCGTTTTTTTTAATTAGAACAATCAACAAGTACAAAAAAAAATTTTGTTGTAACTTGAAAAAATTACTATATTCAATAAAAATTTAACTGAAATTTCAAAAGTCGAAATGAATAACACTGTATAAAAATCCATTTATACGAAAAACTCGGAGTATAGGTTGGTGATTTTGAAGGGCGGATACTTATCCGAAAACCCCATCAAAACTTTGCTCGCTGCGCGAGTTTAGTAATCGACGGTATGGTCTTGGGTACAATTAAAAACTTGCAGGTTTTGAGAATTGACCTAACCTTGATGATGCGCGCGAGTCTTATAAGCCCTTGACGATGGTGCGCTCAGTGCAAGTTGATTTTGCGGCTCATGAAGCACCAAATTTTCTTCTTTCAACTCAACTCTTGAGCTTGCGGCGGCGGCCGGGGCCATGGAAAAATTTATTTCGTCCCGCGGCGGACGCAGATTAAGTGGCCCGAGCTTTTTCTCTCCACATAATACACAAGCCGCATTCTGCTTTTCTTCAGCCTCTGTCTGTGCACTGCACACACAACCTAACCGCACATCCTGCCCTTTTCCTTGTCCTTTTATTCTCCCAGACAATCTCAAGGCCGCTAATCTCGCAGTGATTGTAGCAGAGAATGCCGGGCTCATCAGCACGTGAACGAAAAAAAAATCCAATTGCGTTTCTAGCGAATGAAAAAAAAAAGAGAAACAAATAAAAAGAATTGTAATTAAAGAAGTACGTCTCAAAGGCCAGTTTGATCGACTGCAGTGCGCGCGGGATTCGATTGGGAAAATGGAGCTACTCGTGATCCTTTGTCCTGAATCATGTTATTTCGAATGTTCAAACGTGAAGGAAGGTTTGGAAAGAGCAACCACATTGGGGGCATCATCTCCATTCGCATATTGGAAAATCAGCCATCTCTTTTGCTCGTCTTTGCGCTGAGATATTTTCGCAAAACATCCTGCGGCGAGTGGGAAAAACGTCAGATATCCAGGCGAATTGATCAGTCGGCTAGAAAGTCGGTGTATGGGTAAAGCAAACACAAATCGTATCAAGTCTTTTTTCCACTCTGTGTCAATACTTGTCAGTCAATCTTCGACAGAGTCAGGTGCAGACACAAGCTGTCGAGCCCGAGAACAAGAGGATAATTTTATTTTCATGCTTCGCGCAAGCTGTAATATAATTTTAAGGCCACGGGAAAATTCCTTGGCAACAATTATACGATCGATGGGACCTGCCAGGATGTATGGGGATTTTTTTTTGTTTTTTCGAGGTATAAATAATGCACAGGGTGGAATAAATGATGCAATTATAGAGGAAAAAAAAATATTTTGCTGGTTTCTATGGAAAGTTCGGTTTTTTTTTCACTTTTTTCTTTCGTACCTCTTCAGTGGTTAGGTTTATGACAGCTGTCTCGAGGACTATTGTAGGAAAGGACGAACAAGCTGACTCTTATTTGCTCGAGAGATATATCTTTTGCGAGTAAAATTTTTTAGAGATTTTTTTTGTGATTAATTGTTGGTAGTTAAGGTGCAATAGTTTTTGCATTTTTAAGTGGATCCAGATGTGCAAATATTTTTATGGGGGAGATTTTTTTTTTTTTAGGTTTGTTTTTAATATTGAATTATTTAAGGGCGTATATATTTATGTTGAGAAAAATCTGGGATAGTGAATTTTATATACTTTGTTTTATAGATAACTTTGAGGATCATAAAAAGAAGATAGTAAAAAAAAATATATGTGAGGTATCTGAGGGTTTTATAAATGTTTAAGATTGGGTAGCATGCTTTAAAAATTTTATGTATTTTTTTTTTTTTTTTTGGTTAAATAAACTTTCTGACAGTACAATAGATTTTTAGAATGGATTTTGAAACGTTTGGTTAAGATGGTAAAAAAAATTTTTTTTTTTCGTAAATTTTTGAAGAGATTCGTCTTGGAAAATTCGTTGTTTTCGTGATTTTTTTGGTTTTTCAACGATAATTCAGAAACTAAGCAAGATAGCGAAAAAAGTTATGATACTTAAATTCTCAGGCGTCAAATTTCCTACAAAAAATGTTGAATCAACTTTTTTTCATCTCTCTTATTTTTTGAAATATTACAAGTTTTTGAAAATTCTTATTTTTCAAAATATCTCGAAAATCAAGCAAGATATAACAAAAATTTATATAATCTTTTTTGTAGGAAAAAAGATGACTAAAGATTTAGTTTATATAATGTTTTCCGTTATCTTGCATAGTTTTCGAGTTATCACTGAAAAACGAAAAATATCACGAAATCAGCGAGATATTCAAGAGGGACCCCTTTAAAAATTTTTCCAAAAAAAAAAAAAATTATCTGAACCAAACGTTTTGAAACTTATTTTAGAAACATATTTAAATATTTGAAGATGAAAACAGCGGTTATATCAGTTATCAAATTAGCTATTTTCGTCGAATCTCGTACTTCCCGATTTATTAAGTAGTATAACTGTTATTCAGTCAGACAAAAATTTTTTTTTGTTTCTGTAAACATCTAAAGCAACTTTTATGACAAATAGTTGTTTTTTCTTATCAAAATCTTTTTGATTAAAATTTTTTATATCATGTACACTCACTCGAAAGTGTTTTATTTTTTTCTTTCAACAATGAGTGGATAGGGCGAAGAGTAGTTTCTGATTATTTTATTGTCCTTTTTATTTATTTAATTGAATTTTAGGTTTTCATTCAAATACTTTAAACATTTACAATGACAATAGTCACTTGAAAAATTTGTTTTTCTAATTTTTTTTATAAAAAATTTTATTTTCATTCGAGAATTCAATTTTTAAAATTTATTTTTCATACATGTTTAATTCTCATCAAAAATATTTTTATTTCGAATCGACTGAATGCTAATTCCATAATAATCGTTTAACTTAAAATAAAAAATATGTCGAGTATATAAAGGGTAGATTTTTAAGTGCGTGAAAATAAGTAAAAACGTGTTGTGTGCGCGGGGCTTGCGCAAGGAAATTGCCTTCTTGGCGGTGGGTGAACGCGAAAAATTGAGGTGCTCAAGAAAGCGAAAAAAAAAAGAAAGAAAAAAAAATCTCCAGTGAAAATAAGTGACGAGGACGGTGCGCACGGTGGCAGTATAGAACAGGGGATGAAGAAGCAAGAGAAGTATGTGCAAGAGTGCAAAGGGGAGAGAACTTATATATATATATGTCAGAAAATGGCCGCCAGTATGCAGCCGGCGTTCGTCGTTGGACTTTCCACCAAATGATTCATTTTATTTCACGGCAGGATGGACACGTCGGTCACAGGAGTTGAGATCTACAGTTATATCGAGAGAGAGAGAGAGGGGGGAGGGGGTAAAATGTCGGATACAACCCTCCAAATATTCGCTCTCCCCTTTTGGCCAACGAAAAAAAAAAGAAAATAAACTAGGCAGACTCGATTAACTAAATTGTTTCTGCTTTTCACATCAACGCCAGGGGAAAACCTTTTTCAAATCGTCTCGTGGTAATATTAATGAGCCACCCCGAGTCAAGAATGTAGTGATAGTCGTCGGAAATAATTTATGATATTCAATGTTATTTGAGGGACACGAGGAAAAAAATTGTAATAACAAGAGTGCAGCAATGCATTGAATACTGAAAATGTTTTTAATTCGAGGTTTTAATTCGTGATCGACACGAAGACGAAGCATTTGCGAGAAATGCGAGAGGAAAAATATACTTGAGGATAAAAGACCTTTGATTTGCTCGCTGAGGAATGTTTATTATGAGATTTTTTTTTTTTTCATTTGTTCGGAATTTTTACTCCTCTGACATTCCCACCCTCGGCTGATGTTTTCCAATAAACATATGTCTGAGCGTATATGAGCCGGGGAAAAATACATTGCATGGGGGATGATTGTACTTACGACAAGGGTGCTTCTGTGTGTTAGATGATGTTTTAGGGTCTAAGTTACGATTTTGATTAGTGGAATTTTTTTTAAAGAGGTTTTTTTCTGGTTAATAGAATTTTGTAAAAAAAATTTTTATCGCTGTGTTTTCTTTGGATATAGTTTTGAAAGTATTTATCAGGGAGTATGCTATCAGAATGGAATGACTGATGAGCTCGAGGTACTTTTGAATAATTGTCTTCAATAAAGTCATGGTTATCGATAAATTTTGTTGGACGAACTGTTCTTGGCTGACTTTTAGTAAAGTGACGAAAAAACGTGACGAGATGTTCAAGTTGAATAAAATATAAGCAAAGAAATTTGTAAAAAAATATTTTTCGATTATACATGATGGAATTATGTTGTCTTTTTTTTTTGGGAAAAAATGAGAAAAATTCAATTTAGTTAAAATAAGTAAATTAATTAATTAAATGAATTTTTAATTGATTAATTTTATAAATTTTTATTGCACTTAAATATAATTTCATGAGAAGATGAAAATAAATTATAAGAAAATTAATGAAAATTCAAATTGTTTTAATTGAAATTTTTTTTTTTCATGTATAAAAACACATACAAGATTGAAATTAATTTGAAAAAATTGAATTACTTATGATTTTGTAGCTGATTGTAGCGAAAGATACTTCCGGTTATTTTTTAAATCGAATTCTTTGAGAGGTATTTTTTTACGTGAGGCCTGAACTTGACACAATGAATATCTCTGTGTGTGTGTGTGTGTTCGGGTAAAATAAGTGAGATAATATACAGTATGTGTGGCATTGGATGGGCAGGTTGAATGGAGCTTCGCGGCAGCACTGAAGTTCCGGCGTGGGCCTAATTAGTACTTCCCAAATGGCCGCGACGTGTCAAAATACGTTGGGTAATATATAGCTAACACGAGGTAAACACAATGATAAATCTGGTGATGCCAGGAGTATAGCAGAGGAGACAGTTAGTGAACTGGCGTGAATGGTACTTCAGTGGAAAACGAGAGCCGCGAATGAGGCCTAACTCACTGATGGTGTGTGTGGCACACGCGAGCGGGGGGCAAGAAGTCTGCCGACGGAAACACAGGAATCGAGAGGCTCGTACAGGCGAGTCTGCCATGTATTTGCACCCCGACGCTTGTCCGGCAGCAGGACAACCCCGAATATATGCATATTCAGGACTTGTTATAGCAGCGATATGCTACAGCGTGCCATGACGCTTCTCGCCGGAGATACGAAGGGATAGCCGGTGACGGACTGCCGGACATCCGACCTGTTACCCACCCCTCGCATCGCCCGTTTTGCACCCGCCACCCCCTGCCCACAACTTCCTGCCACCTCTCCTCAATAACCATCAAGCTCCATGGCAGACGGCATCAGGCTCTCGTCTTGCTGCGCTTTTTCCTCTCTCTATTAATGCGCATTACTCTTGTGCCACGTTTTCGTATCAGCTCACTCGCGCGGACAAACCATCAATACGAAGGATTTTGTGGCTATCGATTTAATATTTGGAAATTGACGTATTAGACAGACTATTTCCATACTTTATCGAATGCTCTTTTTTTAATTTTTTCATCTACTCCTCGGGCTATATTATGAAAATTATGGGATATTTCTATATATTTTATATATTCGGGTTTTTTTGTTTTTGTGTAATGTACTCGCGAATTTTTATTCTCAGGTGGGAATTTTTGAAGGGGATTTTTTTTTTTCTTAAATAATGTGGGAAATAATTTTTGTAAATTGAAAAAATTGATAGTTTTTTTTTTCAAGTCGGATTTTGTCGATGTTTTGCATTTTTTTTTCATTTTTAAAATTTTAATTGATAGGGAATTATTTAATTTTATTGTTATTGATTGAAAAATTGATTTAATATACTATTTGTGAATTTTTTATTTTGAATAATTTTTTTTATATTTTGAAAAAGTATACTTTTGGGTAATTATTCGAAGGTTGAGATTTTTATTTTGTTTAACTTTTTAAATTTTATTTTGATAGAAATAAATATTTAATTTTTTGGTTTTTTTTTTTAATGGTAACATGATTTAGGCAATGTGGGAATTTTTATTTTTGTCTTTTTTTTTGGTAAAATTGAAATAATTTTTTTATTAAAAACTGTCGATTTTTAGTGCCATACTTTGTCTACATTCTGTATTTTTTCATTTTTAAAAATTCAAGAAATGAAATTATTTAAAATTCTTTTTTTTTTTAATATGGTTTTTCATTTCATGTTTTTTATTTTTATTTTGATAAACTTAAAAATTCAATTTAACAGATTTTTTTTTTTACTAAAAATTGTTAACTTGAGATTTTTTTATGTATATTTTTTTGAAGGGGAGGGGATGGAGCAATTTAGAAATTAAAATATAGTGAGAGTATTGTGCTATTTGGCATAATATTTGTATTTTACTGAAAATCAATACACAGTATTATGATACACTTTTACTAAAAGATCATTTTCAATAATGTAGAAATGGAAATCGAGATTATTTCCTGATGGTTGATTTGCAACAAATGTTCATGTTTTCCGGGAAAATTTTCGAGTACATCCACTCACGTGGAGAAATTTAGCGAGTAGAGGAGTAGTATTATACTGAAGCATTTATATCCCGTTCGTGAAAATAGTCTCTCAATGAGTATATAACAGAAAAAGTGAATTGAATGAAAAGGGTTTTATACCTCTTTCATTTAGATTAAGTGAAGAAGCTAAGTAATCCGATACTCTAAATTCTTCCAAGCAGGTCAAACAAGTTTTGAATTGAGTTGAACCATCGAAAAAAAAAAAAATTTTATCTACTTTTTTTTTTTAGGTTACTATTAAAATCCTGTGATATACAGGATAATTCGAAAAACTGAAACATTAATAAAATTTTACTCCCGAATTTTTTCTCTGACCCACTTTTGCACTGATATCATTTCCACTATCTGATGGCATAAAATATCCGACAAGCCATCTCTATACAAAATCCCTTCAAACAGAAATTCAAATTTTCATTTACCAAAAAAAATACCGTTACATTATTATTTCGAAAAATTATATATATTTTTTTTTAACTCAAGTGTAAAAAGCCAGTGAACATGAACATATTCATGAAAAATCCGTATGAATAGAATGTTTTATTGTTAGAGAAATAAAATAAATAAACAAATGAAATGGATGAATAAATAAAAATATTTTTATTCAATCAATATTTTATCAATTTTATTAAAAAAAAAATTTTTTTTTTGATTCTGAAATATTATTTCGAAAAAAATAAATAAATAAATAAATAAAAATAAAAATAAAATCAAGAATTACTATCAAAAAGAACATAAAAATTAATTAGCGACTAAAAGAGCATATAGGTACAAAAATATCTTGGAAATTTATGAGAAATAGTCATGTAATAGCAACACCGTGACGTCGTTTTAAACTATTAGTTAAAAGAAAACTTATTAAAATAAGTATCTCGCCTAGTAAATTATATTATATTTAACTATTAAAGGGTATAACTACATTTGTAAAATGATTGAAAAATGTGGAGATAGAAAAATGCGATGACAATTATAAATTTAGTGAATGCTCGTGCGTTGAAATGGTTAATTTAAGTCTTGGGCGATTTTTCATAAAAGCTATTGAGCGATTATGAAGGATTACAGAGGGCCTATTATAGCCTTTTGTAATCCATCAGACAATGGAATTCAGTGTGTGTGCACTGGATATGCTATACTGCGGAGAATAGATCGTGCGGACAGTCGATTCATGAGTCATGACCAGGGTGGTATGAAATGCCTATCTGTACACACTATAGGGGCCATATAGTATATGTCCTGCGGCATCAACACGTCCTGTCATTCTCATGCTGCCGTAAATGCGGTAAAAAAACAAAAAACACACGTTGGCATGGCGTAATCCTCAAACATCGCACTCATTCACGTGCGAGCGTGGTTTGAAACGACGATGGCAGTTGCTAGCGTGCGCAAAAGTTTAATCGAAAGATTAAAAACATTTCTGATGGAGCTCATAATAATGTGCAGAAAGTGTCTCAGGAGTTTGTGAGAGGAATAATGCAATTTTCCACGTAATTTTACTTGAAAAATCAAGCTCTAGATTTGCAGACACTCGAGAGAGAGAGAGAGAGAGAGGGAGAGTAGTTTATTTGGCCTCGCTGTCTTGTGGACGTGCTCGGTGCGGAAGTGACGCAAAAAGAGCCAAGGGAAGGACAAAAAAAAATGTCGTGGAGAGAAGTGCGCGAGAGAATCAGTCACACACTATTGACAAACGCCCGCTCTCATGCCAAACCAATCGACCTGAGTCACGGAAGAGTCCGCGGCAAAAAATCCCGGGATGCAAGCCACAACTGGGCTTTCATTCGACGCCCGATTTCCAGGCTAGTCACGTAGTCATCGGATTTATTGTTATGCCGCAGTGTGCACCAGATATTTTCGCGGTCCACCGTGCCAGGCACCGAGAAGTAGTGCTGATATGCGTCCAGTCAGACTCAGAAGTAAGTGGAATACTTTTGCTGCGGATCGACAGACAGTGAGACAGTTTATTCAAGATTATTACTTGACAATTCTTTTTTTTTTTTTTTTTGATAACTTAGTTGTTTCATGATTATTAAAAAAAAAATTGTTTTTTTTTTTGGATTTATTCAATAGTTTATTTTTTATAATTTATTGATTTTTTTGTCGATTATTTATAACAAATTTCTTTTGAATATCAGTTTTTGATTTTCCTCATGTTAGATAGTTGAAAAATTTTTTTTTCCGGCGTTTCATTGAAGATTTCATTTTTCTAAGTAATAATTTATCGGTTAAAAAAAAATTTTTTTTTTTGTTTTTGTTTTTTGATATTTGGAATTTTAATTTTTGGTTTTGTTATCATTACACAATTAGAAATTTATTGTTATTTTTTCCAACGGTTTATTATAACGATTTTTTAATTTTTATAAACAGTAATTTATTATTTTTTTTTTAAGTTTATTGGAAAAAAAAAATTTGACTGATTATTAATTGATTGTTTTGACAATTTTTCTATGACTGGGTGTTTATGTATCAGTGCTTCTGAACTGTAAGTAAAACTGATGGGCAAAAAACTTATGAAAAATTTTTTTTAACTTGATAAAAGACAAGAGTAGATATTTCACATAACATTTGTGCGTGGCCATGCGACAGTCGACTCAAAAAGGAGAGCATTTCTTTTGGTATTGAGCCGTGCGGAATAAATTGTCATGGGAGAAAAGAGAGAGTCTTGCCGAAGAACGATACATGAGAAGAGAGGAAACGGCGGCGCCGGCGGCTGCAGTGGCGCGTATACGTAATAGGATATTTTTTTTATGCTACAACTGGAACTCTGGCAGATTATGAGTATTATACAACGGACAGGCGGATTTATTCTGTATGAAACACGATGGTAGAGAAATAGGAGGGCCGCGAGAACGACTAGCGAGAGAGATTAGCCAGTGCAGCGGATTCAGTTCGTCCGACAAATGCTTGTGGGAAATGTGCGCGAGCTCAGGAGAAGTTGCTTTTCAAGAATAAGGATGCAGTATATAGTATCTCTCCTCTCGTACCTCATGCTCGCATGTAAAATTCTCCATTTTTATATTTATCTTGTGCTTTGACTAGAAAACTCCTGTCTAACTGATGCTAAATATTTTAGACTTCTAGACGAAATTAATTATTTATTATATTAATTTATAATAGTAAAACAACAGTTCTATAACCGGGAAACGCCCCAGGAAGTCGTGAAAAAAATCATGAAAAATATAAAAATTTTTTGTCTAACATTAACTTCAAGAATTTGAAAATGAAAAAAAAAAAATTATTAACGAATTAAAAAAATTCTCTAAAAAAACAGATGAATTTTTTTGTCATTTTTACAATTTATTAGTAAAGTCTTTTTAAATATGGTTTATATCTTACTCTATATCAAATTTAAAAAAAAAACTAGAAATTTTAATAAAAAAATTAATTCATTTCAAAATGAAAAAAAAAAAAAAAAACAACTTCTCTAATGAAATAATTTAATGAATGGGGAAATATATTTCTAATGAAAACACGGTATATCCAAGACTCTTCATAGGGCATTTGAATAATTTCACTTTGATATACGATGACGAACAGCTGCATAAGCATTCTGAAATGGTTTTGATGCCGTCCGAGAAGCTCATTTCATGAGTTCAGAGGGCAGAGAGGGAGCTTCACTTGGACCCGAGTCGGTTAGGTTATATATATAGATACATATATCTATCGCGCATGCAGTGGCATTGTAAGGATAGTGAATGGCGAGCGTACGAGGCCAATCATTGCGGCATTGTTGGGCTAGAGCAAACGAAGCCATTTATAGAAATGAAGCTATATACATTACGGATTATCGGACAATAATTCGCGGGAAAATGTCGTGCGCTGTGCCGATGCATGGGAGTAAAATCATTCGAAAATTCCAATCTAAAAATAATGCAAACCTCTCAGCCACTGGCGCGCGGTGTATTAGCAGTTTTGTAAGGCCTAACAAGAGGATAAAGCATCAGCAATTCCAAGTGCTTTTCATTGCTAGCAATCTGTGGTAGATTGTTCGACATTCAATGGAAGCATTCAGGCAGACAACTTCAGCACAGTGTTACCAGGCCTTTGATTGCCACTAGATTTTTGGTTGAGTGTATAGTACGTTGAGCTGAGCCACAAAGGAGCGCTTCAATTGCTGCCTGCAACTCAGAATCAACTGATCTCGCGTGTCTGTCTAACTTTCGTCGTTATTCTACTTCACGTACAGCCAAGTTATAGGTATCTGTAGTGTCGCTGCTGAGTCTTTGAAATTTATCATCGCTGCAACAAGTGTCAGAGACGTCGGCACGTCTGCTGCAACGCGTTTGCGACAGTTTTTTTTTCCGTCCCCCGCGGGATTTAATCCCACACTCGGTGAATTTTTTACAGGCCTCTCAACACCTGCGCGATATCGATACCTATACACTGGGGGGTATATGTTTGTCGTCGTGACGGAAATGCAGGAAAAAGACTCGTGTTATGTCGTAAAAAGTAGGGTGGACGACAGTGTCGAGGTCAGCTGGTGAAAATTGTGTTTGTTTTAAAATATATGAGAAAATTTTGAGAAATATTGAAAAAAATTGTTTTTTTGCGTTTTTGAATTTATTTTTACACTTGTTTTATTTTATTGCGAATTTTATATTGCGCGTTAAATGACATAAAGTTTTATTTAAAATATTATTTTGCTGTTTTAAATTGAAATATCTTAAAAACTATTGTGAATAGAAAATTTTCTCAAGAAACCTTTTTTATAGAAAATTTTATTATCTATAAAAAAGATTCTTACAAGAAATTGTGTAACTCGGTTTTTTATTCAAGATATTAGCAAGTAAAATATTCTGGAAAACTTTTCTTGTTGATAAGTGTTTGTTTTTGTGGTTTTAGCGGTTTTTAATTTTATTTTTGATTATTTTTTCCATTAATTTTTGTGTTTCTACTAAATATAAAAATTTTTCTATTTTTAAAATAGATGTTTTTTTGATAAAATTTACTGTAATTAATATTTTTAATATTTTTTAGGTGAATTTTTTTATATTATCTTATGTTAGTACTTTTTTTTTTAAAGATTTAGAGTGGTTTAATCGAAAATTCACGTTTTCCATAGATGCATCAAACAATATGTGAGGAGATAACAGCAAAGCTGATAGCACTTTTTGCTTTAGCATCAGGAAATAAAATACCCCATAAAACCTGTCGCATCAAAACTCTCTCCAATATTTCCATACACTCTGAATACCATTACATCACACAACAAGAAGAAGAAAAAAATTCTAAAGCAGAAAAGTTTCAATAATTATATTACCTTCCGGAAATTTTTACACAACTTTTTTTCCGTCATGTGTATACGTGTGTATACCAAGCAGAAATAAAATTATATCCTTTGAATAATTCACAATATCTATCGTGAATTCTCAAACGTATTTGTTTCTATTATATTCTATTCCTATTGAATATAAAATAACAAATAAAAAAAACAATCTAAAATCATTTCATTATCCGGTATTAAGTACTAAATTTTCACGGAAAAAAAATTTTTTTCCACACAAGGAACCAAAAAATTTTCAATAATCGTAAAATTTCCGAGTAAAATTAACGTTTTTTAAAGTTTTCATGTTGAAAAAACTTTTTTCACTTCTCAATCAAAGTTTAAAAAAATTATTTATAAGCCTAAGTCGAAGAAAAAAAATTGGCTGACTAAAATACAGTTGTTCTACTTGATTGGACTTGGAGCCTGATTTTTTAGAAAAATACTCTTTCATAACAAAAATAAAAATTATTAAATTCATTTTACATTAAAAAAACTTAAAAACATCTCAATTTCAATATCATCAAATAAATAAATATTTATCTATTCAACGAAATATCACCTATCTAAAACCAAAAGTGCCTATTGTCAAAAAATTAGAAACATTTCATTTAATAATATTTCGATAAAGATATACGAGTGAGACGAATTTTGCTAAAAACTTTTTCGGTAGCAAATAAAATTCTCTCTCTAAAAAAAAAAAAAAAACGATCTCTCGAAAAAAAATTGGTCAAAAACTGGTACCTTATTCAAAATTTTTATTCTTTTTTTTTCAACAAACATCACATACTTCTATATTTGAATGTGCGTATTAACGGAGAATTAGATTTATTTTTTCTTCAATTTTTTTCAGTAAAAAATTTTTATCTCATATGCTAGAGTATTAAATAAATGCATTAAATATTTAATTATTTTTTTCCTGAGAGTCTCCAGGTTGGAGAATGAAAACAGTGAAAAATCCAGTGTTGCAAGTCCTCTCTTTCGAGAAAGAATATCGAGTGGCGCGGAGGAGGAGTGGCTTCCTCGGCATTATCGCGCTATATATCCGAAACGTCAGTTGCGACCGAACGATCGTGGAAGCCTCGGATCGTAAAACCTTTGAAGCAAAATCGTCTTCTATACCATCGACGAGTGTTACTTCTGCACTTTCATCCATAGCCGGGCCACATGTCGTGTAGAATGGCACTGGGTAAAAATCGAAAAAGACGAAAAATCTACAAAGCTTGGCGGATTTTTTTTTACTTACATTTTTCGTCGATATACATGTGGGTCGATGACGCGTTGTCTTGGAGCGCGTCGACGCGACTGAAAGCGTGCAAAGAGCGCAGAGCAGCCGGTCCAACGAGGGTATACCGGTCCGAGGGTATACCACAGCCCTCTGCCTGCTACGGCAGCTGGAAAATGCTAAGCTACGCTAGCCTGGAACGTCTGGTATGCCGACGGTATTGCTCGAAATTGCCGCACTCTGTCCGTGTCATTCCTCAGACGCCTTCGCAATTCTCGTCGTCGTTCGCAGTCGCTCTCTGGCTTTTCTCAAGACATGCAGCCGTTTTGAAGCTTTATAGACAATCTGATTGCCCCCAGGAAAATTCGCTGGTGAAATTGCCAATGTTGGTGTTACGTGTTTATATTGTGTGGAGTCGTTTTAAGTTATACTGTGTGTCGCAGGTGTTTGTTTGAATTTCCCCGCCAATTAACTGCCTGGATTTATAATTGTGCTGCCGTCTACCGGCGAGGAAAACTGGGACAAAGTCGACGCATGTGAGCGACGAGTATATTTATCGCGTTACTGTATAATGCTAAAAAAGCGGGTTTTTTGTTGTTTTTTTTTTGTTTGTTTCAATGAGTCGATATACCAGCGAGATAACGAAAAATATTATTTAGCTAAATGGAAAATTTAATGATTTAAAAAAAAATGTAGAATACATTGTTTTCAATATTTTGTCGGGTTTTCGAGATATTCTGAAAAATCAAAATTTTAGAAAATCCAATTTTTTTTTCAAAAACTTTATTTAACATTTTTTATAAGAAATTTAGTTCTTAATCATTTAACTGGATTAATACTTTTTATTCTCTTGCATATTTACCAAATTATCACCACCAAACTAAAAAAAAAAAAAAAAAAAACAAAAAACAATTGAAAAAACAAGATTTCAGAAAAGTTTATTCTTTATTTTTCAATTTTTAGTGAAATATAATTTATTATTAATAAAATATTTATTTTAATCAGTTGCTTTTTAGGGAACTCAGTTATTTAGCGAATATTCTGCGAATTACTATATATATACTGCCATCAAAATCCGAAATCTGTCATGGTTCTGTCCTATTATATTCGGATTATTTCAGTTTAAATTAAACTCAACTTGATTATCTATATTTTTAGAGTTACATTATGAATTTAATAAATAATAAATTATAATTTAATAATTTATTACTAAAGATGAGGATATATCTGATCTATTT
The DNA here is from genome assembly GCA_002156465.1 of Macrocentrus cingulum. NCBI lineage: Eukaryota > Metazoa > Arthropoda > Insecta > Hymenoptera > Braconidae > Macrocentrus > Macrocentrus cingulum. The sequence continues at coordinate 28,175 of MVJL01010946.1, read as the reverse complement.
TCATAGCCTATGCAGTATCGAATTTATTAGATATCTTTTCGTTTATAGTTGGATTATTTTGTCACTACTGACTTTTTTCTCTAATCTAGCGGAAACTTGGCGTTGTGCCATTTTATGGTGTTTATAAAGCTTGTCTCTACATTTTCCAACAAAATTCTAGTTAGTCCTATTATCCCAACTAATCTAGCTAACTTGCTTTTTACTTTTTTTTTATTCATTGACTAATTTAATTTTTAATTTAAAAAAAAAAATTTTTTTTTCGATGTTTTTTAAGTAATAAAAATTTTTTGAATGTTTTTAAGCAAATAGAAAATATTTTTGATTTTGTTTTTTGGGGAATAAAAAATTTTTGGACTGTTTTTTCAAGTTTTTTTTTTCTTGTGGGAAATAAAAAATATTTTTAATATTTTTAGGGAATAAAAAAAGTTTTTGTTAGCTTAGCGTGTCTTGTACAGCTTGCATAATATTTATAGTGAAATGATTGTGCAGCCGCACTCATGTGATACGTTGCCTTTGTGCCCTACGACGTGTGAGTGATTCTGAAACGCAAGAGAATTCTCCACTCGATTCGAAATCTCTTTCTGTCCTCTCTATCGTAGTCTGTTTCGAACTCGATATACGTCTGCGAGATATCGGCTCCTACTCCTCCTTTTTTTCCGGTATCATCTACGGAAAATTCAATTTACAGTCGCACACGTATGCCCGATGCAAGTTCACATCGGGAGATAGCTCGTGATGTGCACTTGGTGCGACTTTTACTCAATGAAATACGTCTACTGACGTCGCATCCTCTATACTCTCTCTCTCGCTCTTTCGACTTTTTCGCTACTTTTCTGTAGAAATGGATTTTCCCGGGCTTTTTATGTGTATAGTCTATCAGCACGAACGCGCGCGCTTCATTGTGGTGTTTTTTTTTTTTTTTGCATTGAGTTTTCTAAAATAGCCTGTCACCACCCTTTTGCTATGGTTGCTTGATGACACGATCAAGTGCAGATGGGCAAACTATTTTTATGTCAAATTTACCAATTGTTTTGCCTTTTATTTTCTCCAGTTTGTTTTTTATTTATACTGTGAAATCATGAAATTAATGAATTTCTCTGGAAGAATGAAATTTTTAATTGGTTTTAGGGTATATAAATAAATCGATTTGTAAAAAAACAATTTTTGTTGTCTCTAAGTATTATGCGAATTATAAATGTTTTTTTTTTTTCTTCGTCAAAACACCAGAACTTGGATTGTGTGATTTTTAGAGTAGAGAAATTGGCCCAGATGAGAAAGGTTTACACATTTACCGGCGATAAACTCATGGTAATCAAGATGATTGGGTATGGATAGAGGTGTTCAATTGGAAGCTCTTTCGCAGCAGGATGGACGCCAATAAACTGATGGGGATATAATCGACCTGGAATGAACTGCATGTTTGATATCCACGAGTGTTTGGATATCGCACAAACATTTGAACGCCATTTATAGCGATCGACATGAACAGAGAGACAAAAGGGAAAGTGAGAATGAGAACAATGAAATTTATATCCTGCGGGGGAAATGATTTCCAAGCCTTTTTCGTTCTACGTCTGCTCTGCCAGTACAGCCATAACCGAGATAGAGCGTCGACATTTGATTTATTGAATATCCGTTTTCAAGCCATTCAATTGTTTTCATAACCTCAGCCGTGCCGGCAAAGCGGGAAAAAGGAGGCGGATCAACGAGCCCCAATGATCATGATGGATCGAAGTGTTTACCACGCTTCGATTCACTACACATATACATCTGGTTTCACACACGCACAAAATCACAAATATTCTTCATCAAAGCCCCAGGTGCTATACTGGCGGCACACGCTCTCGATAAATGAAAAGTGTTTTTTCAAAAATATAAGAAAACACTGGATATCTGCTAGCAATGTTTCTTTGGGATTATTCGACGGCCCAGATGAGAATCCCACAGGACTTACTCGATGATAATATACAGCTTGACCTCCGCTATAGCTTGTGTCATGCTAGGGATCAGCTGATTCTTGTTCGAAATACTCGCCAGACCATAAAGTATATTTTTAAAGACTTAAAACTAATAACTACTGACTTTATTGTTCATGTTTTATTTATTTGAAGGTATCTAAAATAAGTTTAAAGACATTTTGTTGAGATGAAAAATTTATTTTTATTTTTTTAAGGACATTTTTCAAGGTAAATAATCTCATGGAAATTTTGATTTTATGATTTTTCTTAGTTTTTTCATGATAGCTCTGTAAATATGTAAAATAACGAAAAATGTTATTAAACCTAAATGATTGGGGATTAAATGATCGATAAAAAACGTTAAATAAATTTTTTTGTATCCTTTCAAGTTTTTAGGAAATTTTTAATTTTGAAAAATTCTTTTTTTTTTTCAAATATCTCGAAAACAAAGTTAAATATCAAAAAATGTTATTCTACACAATTTGTAGAAAATAAAATTGTTTAACATTTGATTTGAATGATATTTTTTGCTATCTTTCATATTTACCAAGTTATCGGCAAAAAACCAAAATTAATGCTTATACAGTATATTTATAAAAAAAAGTAATTCAGCTCACTGTGTTCTTTGAAATATCTGCACTATCCGAAAGCTGGGCAAGAATTGAGAATGAAATTTTTTACAAAAAAAATCTAGAATAAAATTTTTTTTTATCTTATATAGTTTTCGATAAATTTATATTTTTCAGAATATTTCAAAAACTATGCAAAATACAGCAAAAGTTTACTTAATATTTTTTGTAGACAATTAAATTTTTCATTATTTAACTTCTGTAATATTTGTTGTTATCTCGATTATTTACTGAGTTATCAAAAGATTAATGAAACAAAAAATTGATGCAGTTTTTTCACTGCGCTCTAATTTTTTTTTCTTTATTCAGCGATGGTTGATTACAAATTTCTAGGATAAAAAAAGTTCGTAAAATTATATATATTCAAATTATAATATTTTTTGATGAGTTTGGAAGTCATCCAAAATAATTGTACATTTAATTATATCTATATATATATAGGTTTGAAGCGATATTTTAGTCGTTTTCTCGGGTTAGACGTGTTCAACCACATAAAAAGCAAGAATATTGGCCATTCAACGCGCTATCCCTTCTCTTTTATGTGAGAAAAATATATCTGTATATATACGAAGAGAATTTAAGCTCGTTCTACCAAAAGATTGCCGACTAAGCTACTCGCAACGATTTTAAAACTCTTTTGTTTATATATTTCATTCAAAAATTGGATTGGATTTTCACGAAAAATTCGGCAATGATTATATTGAGTGTTATTGAAAATTGATTCGTTTAAATAGCTCGACGCATATTTCGAGTAATAGTTGAATAGACATCTATAGTGACTTTTAATTATGGAAAATAATTTAGTTATAAGTTGATGAATATTCGATAGTAGGTTAATACATGCAAATGAAATATTGAAACTCATTGGAACTTCAATTTAGTCAAATTTCCGGGGGCAATATAGTATAAAAACTTTTATTTATATCGATTAAAATTTAATTGGCTGAAGTTATAATAATTTATTTGATGTAGTAAAATTAATTCTATTTTGTATTATCAATATTTGCATGGTGCAAATACTGATAATATTTAATTTGTTTATTGGTCAAAGGTATTGATTATATTTCGATTGTTTAAAGTCAAAATGAGAATATATATAAAATGTATATGAAAATCTTGGTGTTTTAAATTGAAATATCTTTGAAATTACTGAAGATATGAATTTTTTTCAAGAGATATTTTTTTTAGAGAATTTTATTTGCTACAAAAAAAGTTCTTAGCAAAATCCGTCTAACTTGTATCATTATCGAGATATTATCAAGTAAAATGTTTCTAATTTTTTGACGATACGCACTTTTGGTTTTAGTTAGGTGATATTTCGTTGAATAGATAAATATTTATTTATTTATTTGATGATATTGAAATTGAGATGTTTTCAAGTTTTTTTTAATGTAAAATGAATTTAATTATTTTTTTTTTTTGTTATGAAAGAGTATTTTCCTAAAAAATCAGGCTCCAAGTCCAATCAAGTAGAACAACTGTATTTTAGTCAGCCAATTTTTTTTCTTGACTCAGGCTTATAAATAATTTTTTTAAACTTTGATTGAGAAGTTAAAAAAGTTTTTTCAACATAAAAACTTCAAAAAACGTTGATTTTACTCGAAAATTTTACGATTTTTGAAAATTTTTTGATTCCTTTTGTGAAAAACAAATTTTGTTTTCTGTGAAAATTTAGTATTCAATGTTTCTGACCAGGTACACTATAATATATATAGGCACAATATAAAAAAACTAATCCAAATTATTTAGTATGAAAAAAAAATATATATGTTTTTTCGACCAAAATCTATCGGAATAAAAGTCTAATGTAATTCGCGTTTGATTTAGCGACTGTGCGGCAATGTCCGGCGGCACATCAGCCGAAAATCGAATGACAAAGTTGATGGAAGAGTTGGGCAAAGTCAATTGGTCCTTTAACAAGGTCGCTGTGTGAAACTTTGTACATAGAGGGTTATCCAACGAGATGGAGCGCTGTTTTCCAAGCTTCTTTCTCCAGCTCTGAGAGCTGTGACGCTTTTTATATATACCGAAGATATATATTTTTTTCTCTGTTTTTATGGAAAAAAACAAATGGATGACGCGCGCGTTGCTTTCGCTGCTCCACGCCTATGCGCACTCACGGCTGTAACGATAATGGCTTTAGAGTGTCGCGGCATCCCGAGTCTCTCAGCTTCCGGAGAGCTGTTACACACAAGTGCAAAGGGGCACAGAGAAGATATAGAAAGCTCGCGTTCACCTCTCGCAACATATATATTGACGCTTGATAAATGTATATATATCTAAAAATATCTGTATAGACAAAATAGATAAAAAAAAAAAAAAAAAGGAAAAGAGAGTAAACAAAGCCATCATTTCGTGTGGATCAAGTGTCAGTTAGCAGGAAAAACTCAACAATTGCACGTGAAATATCTTGGTAAATACTATTATCCAACCCTCGAGTACTCTACTGGCACGGCGATCATGCTCAGTAAATAGTAAAATGTCCAAGGAAAATGGCTTCGAGTGAGTAAGCAGAAAAATTGGGGATTCAACGTCAGCTTGCCGCTCACAAAGACTAGGAAAAAAATAATACATTATTCGACTTATAGATATTTTATTTGCTTATCTTACCCCCGGCAATCTGCTGAGGTTTTTTTGTGTGTTTAGGGGTGTTTAATACAGTCTTCTACGAAATATAAAATATCTAAATTCCTCTTTCTGACTTCTAAAGTACAATTATTTATTGACAGATGGCATAGTATGACATTTTTTATTTTTTATTGAATTTTTTACATGTTAGTATAAATGTAAAATGAGAGAGAAATTTTTTTTTTTTTCATCATTTATAGGTTAAAATACATGGTTATAAAAAAGTTTATACCATATATCAAATAGTTTTGATAAGAAATAAACAGATTATGATTAATTTCTAAGTATTTTTATTAAAAATTGCAGCTAAAATCGAATTTTCGCGAAAAAAAAAAAATTTTTTTTTTTACCATGAAATGGAGGTTTTAAGTATTAATTTAAATTTCAATCGTGTGAATTAGACCGAAAAACAATGATTATCGATGCGCAACGGATGTTGTCAATGCTTAGTCTTTCATTTATAGGGGTATTTCTATTTAACCAGCCGAAAAATCGAGATATTTAATATTTATTGCTTTTTTTTTCAGTGGAATGTTTTTTTTTTTATTTTCATGGTTTTTTTTTAATGGATTATATGACATGATATTTTATTGTCAATATTGATAGCTCAAATCTTATATTATATATAGGGGTTATATACTTGAGTTTTGAGGGGAAAATAAGGTTTTTAACAAATGATTTTTGAATTATGTTTTTAATTTTTTTTTACAAAAAATTCGATTTTTTCAAGGAAATTTGTTTATATATTTCTAAAATATTCTGATATTTCAGCTTTTTACAGTTTAGGATTCTCAGAAATGATTGACCCCTAGAAATGGAGCAAATAAATATTAAGTTTATCGTCTGGAATTACTAATTAATAATTTAAATCGTAGACAGTTGTATAAACTGTAAAAATTTATACTATCAAAATTTTTTTTTCCCATTCAACCGAGTATTTTCTTCGTAAATAAATATCAAATTTATTGTCGATTCAATAATAATTCATTTCGCGTAGTAATACTTGAATGGGGAAATTCGCCTCTCTTATATTCTCTCTTTATACGAGGAGAAAAACCTTCTCAATAAAAATCTCTTGGCATCCGGTTTCCGGTGATGTTCATCAAGCTACCATCAAGCCTTTGTTCATTATCTCGACAGGGTTTATTATCCTAAAAAAAATTTTTTTTTTACATTTGTATAACAATAGAAAAATATTTTTTAAAAAGTCTTCATTGAAAGCATAATTATTTGGGTAGATTTTAAGGCAGAATTTAGCCCTTTTTCACCCTCAAAATATTTTTTTTTGTTATGTTAAAGTGATTGAGTGTGATTTTAGAGTGATAAAAATTTCATTATTCGCGATATATCATGTTTTTAGAGTTGAAAAGACGTATATTCAAAATTATCTCATTGTTAAAAATCAAAATATCTTCAAAACTATTGAAGATAAAAATTTTCTTCACAAAATCTTTTTTATAGAGAATTTTATTAGCTACAAAAAAGATTCTATACTAAATTTTTCAAACTCGCATTCTTATTAAGAATATGAGTAATCAAAATATTTTTATTTTTCTATTTTCAATTTTTCTCCAATAAAATTGCAGCTTTTAATAAATTAAATAATAAAATATTATTTAAAATGTTTATTATAATACAAAAATATTTGAAACAATCGAAAAAAAAAAACACATTTAAAAAATATATTTAAATATATTTTGACAGATTGAATAATGTTATCTCGTGATGTTGTTGAACGGAAGTTCATGTTAATCCAAGTGTCTCCAAAAGTATATTTTCTCCCTCGCAAGAATATTAATTCCCAGTTGTCTAATCCGGTCGACCGAATCTGACGCGCGCCAGGGACTCGCAGATTCGCTTGGGTAAATCGCCCTCGCTTATCAAACTTCCAAGGCGCCAGTGCTACTACTATGCACACGAGCTCGAAAATGCTCAAGTACATTTAACTAATACGCCAAGGCTTCACGAATAATATATACATATATATACCTGGAAGTATATATTCCAAGTTGTGCATTTGCATCTGCAAGAAACCTCTATTGCGCACAACAAAGCCGGACTGTGAATAAAAACGAGCTCGCGCGCGACATTCAACTAATTTTATGTGCATGTGTTCACCTGTATGCCTGCAACTTTTGCATCAACTTTATTCAACCACGCAGCGACTTTGAAAAATCAGTGTGTCGTAATAATTGAGGAAGAAAAAAAAAAAAAAAAACTGCGGGACAAAATCCTAGGAATAGAAAAAAAAAAGGGAAAATGATGGAGACAGCGGCAAGGAAGACCTGGAGGCAGTGCCTAATGAGCATCCTGCCTTGCATCCAGCTCACCCCATTCTTCAGCCCGACATTCCACACCAGCCAGCCTTCCGGACCCAAGTCCCTGCAGACGCGCACAAACTTTACAATCACCAGCGTCCATTGTCTCTGCTGGTGCCGCCGCCAATGACTGTTTTAATAACGCGCATAAAGAAAAATAGGTATAAAGGCGATTGATGATGCCGAGAGCTGAATAATTGCAGATAAAATAATTACTTTGGATCGATAGAGGTGGATCAAAAAATTGTGCATCTCTTTTGTTCGATATATAGTCTAATAAAATGAGATACAAGTGAATTGTTTTAATGAGAAATCTTATTGTTACGAAGAAAATTCGTGATTTCAACGAGTGATATATCAGATTTTTTACATCTACGTAATATATTTCTGAAATAAAAAAATTAAAAATTGAATAAGGGTTCCGAATAAAGGGGTATTTAATTAAAATTTATATTTAGAAGGTATACAGAGAGTGGAAAAAAAAAACAAAAGATATGTGGGTTTTACCTGACCATTTTGAAAGCAATTAAAAAAAAAAACACGATACAAATAAAACGGCAATAAAGCAAAATCAAGGGTTAAAAATTTTTTTTTTCCCAACACAAGTTGCAATAGTTTGTGTCTTTACTAGGACACAAAATGAATTCTATTTCCCTTGTATCCCTTTTGGTTAAAACTGGTCGAAACTTTATCACATCCAATCAGGGCGAATCCGATGAATGTCAAACTTTCCGGTCCCACACGTGGAATCTACCATCGCAGTCACGTTCGAATTCTCCAATGAATTCCTTTGTTACCCACCATTCCAGATCACATTTAATCGGTATAAACAATCCAAGTTGCCTTTTACGAAACGCCATGCACATATACAACATCACACAATGAACGTTCATTGTCCTCATGTTCACGATCGACCATTTAACGCTACTCCAGACGTTTTATCTGACTTTTATAGCATCAATGAGACGCGAGAATCTTGCAATTTTTTATCTAAGTAATATAATAAATATGATGAAGAGTTTCGAGCCAAGTTTAGGCGCAACAACATTCATATAAATTAATGGTGTGAGATAATCGAGTGTCTTTTACATAAGAAAAATTAAGATTATAGAATGTTTCAAATTTCAAGTTGAAATATTTCGGAAAAGAATTTTTTTATTCTAATTTTTTCTTAAAATCGATGATGCCATTTTCAATTGGGCCGAGAATTATTGAATGTTTCCCCTGATTTTTTGGTATAGATCAAAATTTTATCCCCCCAGGCAAAATGTGACATTTTACTAATTGGTTGCTATAAATTCTAGGCAATGATTTGATTGGTTGTTTGAAATTTTCTTCCGCTCTGATTAGTTGATTGCAAAAAAAAAAAAAAAACAGCTGCAGTAAATTTAAACATTTTTTCTTGCATTGTAATTGGTTGATCAGATAATACAGTAAAAGTGAAATGCAGTACGTGTATATGTACTACATATAGTGGGGGGTGGGGGGATGAAATCACTGTTAGTAAAGGCCAAATTTAATAATAATTAATTTAATCAATTAATAATAGTGTAATTGTGGAAATTATATATTTTTAGAGTTTTAAACCTGATGCTTGGCGTGCCTCTATACTCACTACAATACAATATACTGTAATTTTCTTATAATTATGATATTCCATTAACACAAAAAATGTTTTATATATTATTTTTGTCAAGTGAGATCATTTGTCACGTTGATATTGTTTTTACTAGTTTCTGAGAGTAAATAGAGCGAGTCTGATTGGCTAGAAACCGTGCAGTTCAAGACAGTTGGAGGATTAGTGTGGCGGGAAAGGCATGGTAGCAGCGTCAATCGGCCCGTTACAGTTGCCTTTATCGACCGATCATCTATTAGCTAAATAGCCATTGGCTATTGGTATTGCTAAATGGCTTTTATAGCTCCCTAAGCACCGGACATGTGTATTAATCAATCGATGTGTTGATTTATAATTAATTTATCGAGGTGAAAAAACGTTTGTAAAAGACATTTGTGGCATATTCAGACATCTAAGAACGGGGAGAGGACGATAAAATTTATTTTCTTTAACAATTAAACGAGTTTACGACGTTAACACAGATAAAATTGGTCACAGCAGATAAAATCTTGATGACTATTAATCAAAGGGCTTTCAGAGCACGTTAAAATGCCAAGATAACCTCCAATGGAAACTTTATTTTCTTTACCATGTGCGCCTGCACATATACAGGACCACGAAGATTCTGAGTATATGTAGCAGAATGGAAGTGCGCGAGAGAAAGCTCCGGGATATCCTGAAGGAACGAAGGCTGCTGCCAACAGGATATTGTTAGGAGGGTGGTAAACTAAACTCATTACCCGCGCCCGCCGCGGGGTTAAGGAGTCGACAGGCGGCAGCGAAATAGACGGGGAATAGTGCAGAGAGCGAGAGTGTGCGATCCGTTGTATAGGGGAAAGAGAAGCTGTATTGACGCTCAGTCTAATGTACAAAAAAGACTTTAGTGTCACGGATCTTTTCAAGTCTCTATAAATTCTCGGCCTAGTCTAATTCCTATATCATTGACAGTCGAAAAAAAATTATATTAACGATATTTTTTTAAGTTGTAAACCTGTACCTATATACCCCATTCGATGCATTTTGATCTTTTTAATATCATTGAAATATGATTATTAGTTGGATATCTTAAATAATCAAATAATCAAATACAAAAATATAACATGACATATAAATGATATAAAAAATGGTGCATCAAAAAGTAAATTGAATTGTAAGGAAGATATCCAACTAATCCAATTATAATTATGATCAGTTGGCGGTGGAAAAACCTGATCTGATTTCCATAGAGAAGCAATGTGAAAATAAGCAGCATCAAGGACGCGCAGGATGATTAGACTGGCTGTACCGATTGTGCAAGAGGTGAGATTATGTGCACGAACATGGCAATCGTGCGACTCGACTGGCAGTTGTGTTGCACGACGGAAATGGCACGAGGGGGTGGGAGAGTACGTTACTTTCGCGCGTAATGCACCTCTGTGCATTACTGCATTCGCATCGCCTGCATTTCCATCTGCTTAGCAGCGAAATCCGCTTTATGTTACGAGGGATAGAGTGCTGGCATCGTCTAATGATTGCGAGGGAAAGAGCGAGGGTGAGAAGCAAAGGGAGAGGTTTATCGCAACCGCGGCTCCCAGATTTCCGGCTCATCCCGGCTGAATCCTCTCGGCTTCAGGCGCGCCCAATGCAACTCCACACGCAAGTGTACACCACGTTTTGACGCGACCAAGTCTCCACTCTGCCAGATGGCGAACGTATATTGTCTCCCGTGCATTTTAAGACTCATCGCTGCACACATATCTCACTTGTCATCGCGCGCGCGAGTTCAAGCACTATACAGCCGTTTGATTTTGCCATTTCACTGCGCTCAAATACTCATGCCCGTGTTTATCATGAATATCAAAACCATTTTTCGCCCACAGCTCTTTTTGTAAACATGCATATCAAGATGGTGGCGAACCGCCTATGCGACGAAAAATGCTGACAAAATAAAACTCGTGCGTGCCCGCGCTGCTATTCTAGTTGTTATTTATAACAAATATATAAACGGCATTTTTTTGACACTAACCGCTCTCATCTCAATGCGCAATTTAAGATACTATATCATATCACGTGGTTAAAACTGAAAAAAAATGTAAATAAAAAAAAATCTTTGTGTTAAAAATCAAAATATCTTCTAAACTACTGAAAATATACATTTTTTTCAAGAGATCTATTTTCTAGAGAATTTTATTAGCTACAAAAAAGATTCTTAACAAAATTTGTCTATCTTGGATCGTTATAAAGATATTAGTAAATAAAGTGTTTGATACATTTTGACGGTAAATAAAGTGTTTGAAACATTTTGACGGTACATTCTTTTGGTTTTAGATACGCAAATTTTTTTTTTCCATAATCTACATTAAATATTCAAACCCCCGAATAAATAAAAAATCTAGACGCAAATTTTTCAAGTCAAAAAATAACCGTGCAGATAAAAAAATATCCATAGTGAATAGAGGCGGCAACCCTCATTTGCCTCAAATATTTTCAATACAAAGAGACGAGAGTATTTCACCCTGCTTCTGTGCCCGCCATATATATATATATACACACTATATAGCCAATAAAAAAAAAGATATATATGCAGGATCCCAACAAAAAAAAAGTAGCGTTCGTCAGGGAGCGAGATAAAAAAAAAAGGAAAACAATCCTCCAATTGAATAATAGAACGGTGACTTTTTGGAAGACCGGGGGGAGTTGAAATTAGTGCGATTAAGACAGAATAGGATCAAGCTCGAAGTAACTGGCAAGCAGAATGACGCGCTCTAACCTATACATACATCCTACACGCTGAGCGTGTTGGCCAGGGATTACGGAAATACGAGGGGTTGTAGAGCCCTGCCCAACACCCGCTAGCTGATGCTGAGTTACGTCCGGAGCTATATCCCACGTTGCAGAACCTATTGGCTGCCTCTTGTACCGGACTAATAATAAATAGTCGTAAATATACTTTTCTTCAGCAGATTCCCCTCAAACTCTTACTCCGTCATCGTTTAATACTTGCGCGTGTTCTTAATTTTCTCATGCTCAAATCTATACTGCGACGGTTTTATGCGATCTAGAAAATTTTAATTTCACTCTATATTTTGATAAGGATTTGAGTTAGACAAATTTTGGTTGGAATCTTTTTTGTAGGAAATGAAATTCTCTACAAAAAAGATTTCTTCAGAAAAATTGGTATTTTTAATAGTTTAGAAGATATCTGATTTAAAGCATCAGGATAATTTTGAATGTACACGCGCTTTTGGATTTTTAAACACTCAATAATATATTTCCTAATATCTTGTTAAGGATTGGAGTTAGATAAATTTTATTCAAGACCTTTTTTGTAGCTTATAAAATTGCCTACAAAAAAGATCTCTTGATGAAAATTTCCATCTTTAATATTTTCGATGGTATTTTGATTTAAAACAGCAAAATAATTGTCGATTTTTTTTTTTTTTTTTGCCTTAAACACGTTATATATAAATTTCCGATTGTTAATTGAGTTTAGTTAGATGTTGATCACAAATCTGACAATTAATTTTGTTTAACCAAATAGTTTCAACATAAAAAAAATTTTATCAATTCAATGCTTTTTAAGATAGATCATTTGTTTAAAGTCGTAAAAAGAATATTGAAATTACTTTCTGATACTTAAAAAGTTTTTAAATAAAAAATTAGAATTTTCATCCTCTTGATGCGTAGGATTTAGTTGACTATCTATTTTTTTTTTTTTTTCGTAAAAATAAAAAATAATTTTGAAAAACAATATTTCAAGGCTTTGAAAAAAAAAAAATTTTTTTTTCTAGATAAAAACGATTTTTTCCTATAATTCTGCCATCAAATTCTGACAGTTTGACATTTCCTGAAGACGATCGATCTTTAAAAGTCAAGAAAATAATTAAATTCCTTTCTGATATTGAAAAAAAAAAAATTTTTTTTTAATCGAATATATCGACATTAAAAACTTGAAGATTTCAAATTTTTTTTTTACAAGATGTATTTACATATTAATTAATTTCACGAGTAAAAATGCGAATAAACTTGAATAAAAATAATTTTTCATAATTGATAAATTAAAGTAATAAATTGCATTAATTTAAAATTAATAAATAATAATTAATTAATAATAAAAGTAAAAATTTTGTTAAAATTAATATCATAATAAAATTGAGTGTACTCAGGGAAAATATAAGCCAATATGAAATTCTCGATGGTGAATGAAGTAGCTGAAATTGTAGAGGCCGTCTCCGGAGAATACTTGTTATGCTGTGTGCACGCGCGAGCGTACACCCACCTCACGATATTCCCCGCATAATTATTGGTGTACTTTACTCCCTGCAGTGGAGTTGAGAGTATAGTAGACGTCTTATATACTTTTGAGCGATAACATGAATGGAATAGCCGATGCTGCTTTTCATTTTCAATCTTCGTGAATAGTGCATGAATAGCGCCCGACTATTCATCGACTTTTTCCACTTCTTTTCGGACACACAGTAATAACAACGCGATTGGACGGGCTTAAACACTGTGGCATACGTGGGCCAAGCAGTAAAGCAAACGGTTTGGCATGTTTAAAACGGAAATATTATGAAATATCTCTGCACTTTCGACTCTTGAACACTCACACCACAGGACTCTGATAGGAAAAGCATGTTTCAGCACCAACACATAGCATACAAAGCGACTCGTGTAGCTATTCACGAGTCAACAGCGCTCTTATAGCCGTACTTTCGAAACCATAACCTTCCAAAATATCCGTGGACTAATATATTTTTACCACAATGAAAATTGGAAAAATAAAAGTTTTTATATTTCTTAATAAATAATAATACTTTTACTATTTTTTGTCGTTTGATAAAATTGTTTAAGTGGTAAGAAAAATCGGTTTTTTTTTTTCAGCTGAATTAGTTGGAATATTTTATCTCAAATAGAAATATCGCATCTCTAACACTAAAAAAACGAATATAAAAAATTATCTTGCTGTTTTAAATTAAAATATCTTTTAAACTACTGAAGATAGAAATTTTTATCAAGAGGTATTTTTTGTAGGAAATTTTATTAACTACAAAAAAGGTTTCTATTAAAATCTAGCTAACTTACATAGTTATTAAGATATTCGCAAATATATTATCGCGCGTTTAAAAAAAATCTAAAGAAACGTATAAAATGGTCTTAATTTTTTGCTAATATGTCGTTAAAATTCATTTTTGTTTTTTCCTATTCAAAACATGTTCAATTTATTAAAAAATTCTTATAAAGTATAATTTTTTTATTTTTATTTATTTATATTTATATTGCAATCGATTATTTAGTGTTATTTTTACAGGCTATACCAAAAATTCTGAGTCAGGTTATTTTTGGCATGTTGAAAAACCACGCGAACAAGTTATTTTCACATAGACGCTATATATTTACTTGTGTTGTTAATTTTAGCATAAATAAACCAGCAAAAGCATGAGCTTTTACATTAGAGTTTGATACGAGAAAGCCTGCGGAGAGGCAAAAGCCACACGTTATATAACCCCAGGAAAATACTATTTGCACATCACTATACTTGCGGACTGGTCTGCGCAAAATAATCTGCTTCTCTATACACCCGAACATCGGCCTGATGCCTGAGAGGCTTCTCACTGGGCCGGGCGCTCCATTAGCGATGGTAAATGTCGTGGAAACTCAGTTATAAAAGTAAAGGCTTGGTGGTGAATGAAGAATTGGGGCAAGGAGGATGATGCTCATGGAGAAACAATGCACAATAAATTATTAAACGGATGACTAAACTCATCTCGGCGTGTCGCCTGGTGATGGGCGATCGATGGACGTAGTTCGAAGCCATTTAATGTCGTGCTGACGAATTATTAACGGCTCAGTGGAGTGGTTTTTCATCAATCGCACGGTTGGAGCTTTGGGAAAAAGGGATAATTTTGACAATTAAATTTCAACTGCATGCAGAATGCAGATTTAACCGAGTAGAAATGTGGCTTGGACAAATTGGTCACTGCGAAAAGAGGTGTAATATAGAGAAGAGACCCTCTGTGAAACCATCTCAACCTCACTGTGGCTCTTATCAGTTCACGTTCGATGCATAAAGCATAAAGTTGCTATCTCATGCATACATTCATGCGGCGAAAGTCATGACTTATGGTGTTCCAGTACATGGCGAGTGAGTGAATATGTGTATGGCAAGAATCTGAGTAGCAGGGGTGGACGTGTATGTAACGAAAGAGACGAAAATATACGTGGGAAAATCAGCGGAGAGTGACGCAAGCACGTATGAAGCATCGATACGCCTGTGGAGCCCGCGCTAAAAAATTCCATTTTCCATTGCGAATTCATTGGCCGCCGGGACTGCGAGCAAAAGCTCCGATATATATATTTCTCTCACTGCATACAGACTGCCTCAATACTCTCTAGACTGCTCTATAGTTCTTATTCATGTTTGATATCTATCAGAATGCGTTTTGTATTATATTAAACCTGTCGTCCTTTGCTATCCGATGGAAATTTTAATTTTAACGGTATATATATGTGTATATAAGGGTGTGTATGGGGCAAGATAGACTGACGCGGGTATTTTTCAATTGCAAATATTTTCAAGGCACTCGAGAACTTGAGGAATTTCTACCGGAAGATATCTTTTTTACATCAGATTGATGATAATATGAAAAAAAATTTTATAAAGAATTTTTTTTATATAATCGTTCAAGTTATATTACTTGAAATGTTGAAATATAAAAAACTTTATAAATTATATCGGTTTTATAGAATTTTTTTTTTTTTTTTTACATTAATATACGTATTACATATGTGAAAAATAAATCTATACATAGTTGGCGTCTCGGGGATTTATAAAGATTAAATAAAATTTGTACCATTCGACGCAGAATTTTACGTAGTTTCGTTTAGGGTATTTTTTAAAAAGATTTAATGCACAATACCCACAAAACTGATAATTATAATAATCATACATGAATTTAATCAAGCAAAGTCAGTATATATATTTATCAACTAAAAATCCGATCATTGCAGTGAAAGACTCAACAGCAATAAATCCCCGCAGCGTAAATACGAAATGGTTGAGAAAAAAAAACAACCCAAACGGATATAACGGTCTGATTGATTGAATGGCACCCATAGGCGAACAGCTTCTCAACTCAATTATTTCACTTTGGTCTGTTGCAGGTTATCCGTCGCAGCAGATACACGTTTGCAAACTAATCAACTTAGTAGCGGACAAGGACATCATTGCAGAGCAGAGTCTGATGGCAGCGCACAAATTGGCAGCAGTACTTGCCGCACTTGTGCAACTTTCCTCGTGTAAGTCATCGGGTGCAATCGATCCAATTCTTGTAGAAGGCAAGTAAAGAAGAACTACTTCAGGATATAACTCAAACTTATGGAGAGTCGAATAGAGAGAAGCCACGTGTCGCAAATTGGAAATCCATGTTCAACTTGGAGCATTTTTTTTTTCTCTTTCTTTTCGAGATCTCGCGAAATGACGCATCTAGCTCTTGACGTCTATCTAGACTTTGATATTGCTTGCGTCACTGCATATCTTTTGTTTTAGACCCTAATTACCATTGCCAGGCAGTTGTTTATACAGCGGATTGCTTTTTAACGGTGCCTATCACTCTTTGAAAGCTCCCGCAAGGTAAATTCGTGGCTATAGAGCGTGCCAGCAGAGGAACAGGCTGTGTTGCGAGGCGCCAAACTAAATCATGGCGGATTTAAGTGGATTGTACAAACCCCTTGGGTCCGACGATGTATTACCTCGGCTATACGAGCCATTGCCAAGGGCCAATCCACTGCAACGCTTCCTCTCTGCCCAAGAAATCTGCAGTGCCATATTATATGCACACATCCGACAGCTCGGCCCCACACACGTATCTCCATAATGTGATTTTGCATGCGAAACGCACCATCACTTCACTCTCCGCAGACTCTCTGCGAGTATTTTCACGCCGCACGTGATGCCAAAACTTTCCTATCCAACTTCCTTCTTTCGCTGTTTTTCACTTCTCTCCGTCGTCAGTCTCCACACACACACACACACACACACACACACACACGCGCGCAAGTATCGTCCTCGTATATTGTGGGAAAGAAAATTTTTAGTTGGCTTCCAACACTCGATTTATTGTGGAAAATTATTCAAAAAAACTTTTAAACTATTTATTATTTATTTTAAAGAGGTTTTTGTTGTGGTGAAAAAAAATCTTTTTAGAAGTTTTTTTTTTCTGTTTGAAATTGACTTCAATGAGTTTATTAGGGTATAGGAAAACGTGAAAGAATATTTAAAAAATTTCATTTAACCTGATTATAGATAAAGTATTTTTAAATATTTAAACGTTTTTAAATAATTATTTTTTAATTAAATTAATTTTAAGGAAGAAGTTTTTAATGATTAATGAGGAAAAAAAAGGGGTGAATCTTGTTTTAGTGATTTTTTTTTTGTTTTTTTGCAATAACTTGGTAACTAATTAAAATAGTAAAAAATTTAACTAAAGTAAAATGATTATAAATTCGATTTTTGATAAAAAATGTGGAATAAAATGTTTTGATATCTAGCTCTATTTTTGAGATATTTTAATAATGAAAATTTTGAAAAAATTCATAATAACTCAAAAACTAAGAATAATACAAAATATTTTTTTTTAGAAAATAAAACTCAATTATTTTATTTTTATAATATTTTTTGTTATTTCCCATAGTTATAAAGTTATTACTAAAAAATCACGAAAACAGGAGATTTTTATTTTTTAAAAATTTCATCGAAAAATACAAAAAATTTCTATTTCAAATAAATCTCTTTTAAAATTTATTTTACATATGTTAACATGTTATAATAATATATTATTACATGTTCATTACATCAAACATGAATAATTATACTCGAATATACAGGATTTACACCCTTCTGGCGTTAATGACGTGATTTCGCGGTACCAAATGGTGACTGAATTACACAGTTTCTTGTGACAGAAAAAAATTAAATAGCCCATTAATAAAGCATATTAAATTTTTTAAATATAAATTAATTAATGTATTAACAAATTAATTTAATCAACAAAATAATTCAAAAGTAATAATTTTTCATTTATTTTTTATACAAATGTATTTTTGTATCTCATAAAAAATTCTCAATCTCAAAAGGATATAGTATTACGCAGTAAAAAAAAAAAAATACTGGTCAATCTTATAGCTTGAGATTTACCCGTGGATATTTGATATTTCATGCGGGAAAAAAAAAAAAGAATTTTGTATCACTGATAAAATTGAACTTTCGAAAAATCGATTTTCCAAACGACAGTGTGGTGAAATGCATCCCGGAAATAAACGAATCGACGCTCTGTGAGAATAGTATCGAGAAATAAGATGAGACGAGAATGAGAGTACAGCGGAATCTCGACAGTTTTACTCTGAATGATGAAAGTTGGGTGTGTAGGTGCTCAGCAAAATATACATTCTCATGCTATACCTGTCTCGAATGAACGTTCCAATCTCCTCGGAATGTTAGGAATTCAGGGTTGAAGCTTGTGCAGTGAAGATAAAGCGAGAAAATTCGTAAAAACTATACATGGGTCTCAATGACATTTGGCTGCTACAGTTCTAAATTAAAATTTGAACGATATATATAGCCGCGGGTAAAATGAATCAACCATCTGCGAAAAATATTGGAAAAGTATAGATGTTTTTTATAAAATGTGTGAGAAGTTTTGATGCGGTAAAGAGAGAGTATAGTAAAAAAAAACCTTGACCTCTATCAACGAATCTCAGTAGTGTATTTCAGCGTCGTAAATAATTTTTCCTGCGCGCACTTTGAAGGGTAGAAAGAGGCGGAGCGATAAGAACCCAGCGCGGGATGAAGCCCTGCCAAATTAGAATTCCTCGCGTGCCTCTGGCCGAGCTATAAAAGCTCCATGAAAACGACATTTCCCTGGCTGCAGGATTACTATTGCGAGTCAAGAATTTTTCCATTTATCGCTTCCACCTCTAGCGCTGCATAATCCACTCGATTCTGCAGATTTAAAGAGGATTTCACTTGCCGCACACACTTACTTGGCCCCCTTTTTTATCATCACTGCAGCTCGGAAAATCTCGTGTCCACAGGTCAAGTCGCGCCTACAGAAGTCCTGCCCGAGTTCCTGGCACCGCTTGAAAATCACACGGTTACTCAGGGTCGAGATGTTTTCTTCACGTGCTCAGTCAACCACCTGCATACCTACAAAGTTGCTTGGATCAAGTCGGACTCTCGGGCCATTCTCGCCATCCAGACTCACATGGTCACCCACAATCCTAGGCTCTATGTCACTCACAATGGACATGATACTTGGAAACTTCACATCTCCAATGTGCAGAAAAATGACTCGGGCACGTACATGTGCCAAGTTAACACAGATCCCATGCGCAGTCAGGTGAGTTAATTAATTAATAATATATTCAATGAGATTTCAACGCTGGAATTATTCAATTTCAAAATTTTTTTCCAAATTCGGGCGAAAAATTTAAACTTGTTTATTCACTAATATCTTGATAAGTATGCGAGATAAATAAATTTTGCTAGAGACCTTTTTTATAGATAATAAAATTTTCTAGAAAAAAGATTTCTTGAAAAAAATTTTTATTTTTAGTAGTTTTAAAGATATTTTGATTTTTAACAACAAGATAAATTTAAATATATGCGTTTTTTCGAAATAAATCATTTCAATAAATTTTTTTGTTTTTATTTTTAGAAATTCGTTTAAAAAATTACATTCAAGTAAATTTTACCTGACCGTTTTTTTTTTCTTTATTTTGTTACGAATTTGTAATAAAAAATGAGTTTAATCGTTTTTTTTTTGTTGTTTTTTTATTTTTTTTTTTGTTCTCAGACTAATTTTTGTAAAACAAGGTATTATTCAGACAATTTTTTCATGATAAAATCTGGTTATTCCGGGCACTTGAAGTACTTTTGATGTGTGGTTATGAGAGATAAAAAATTTGCGGTATACATATATATTCACTTATCGTATATATTCTTTGAATTTATATAAATGTACTGTGTCTGATGAAATTCAAGTCACGAGTTTGGCCGTTTACCTGTGCTTGGCGTGGGAAAAATTAATTTTACGAGCACAATATATTGTAAGAAAATTTAATGCACTTTTGTGGGAGAGATTATATTTGAAAATGTTGGAAGAATATTCGTAGACTTAGGTTAAAGAAGAAAAATAAATTTAACAAAAAGATAAGCAAAAAATTTTTAAGATTTTATCTGTTATAGGTATATAAGTTCTCGATTTATTGAATTTAAGTAATTTACGAATTTATAAAGAAATTTCTTCTTTTTTTTCGTGGTGAACAAATTTTTAGCAAAGATGTTGGACCTCGTCCATACATCGTTTGAAAATTCACGATTTTATCGAATTTTTATTCGCAAAATATGAAATATCTTGATGATTGATACGTTGTTGTGTTATGTGGCGCGTTTACATGTCACTGGAAAAATTTTGCTGAATTATCCGGTGTTGATTGATTATCCGAGGAAATTTTCACTGAAATTACACAATATGCTAATAAAATAATTTTTTTTTTCTATTTTAGATAAATAAAAAATTGTATTAAAAAGTCAAATTCATAAAAAAAAAAACATTCGATATACTTTTTTTATTAAGAAAAATTTTTTTCTCATTTATTTAAAATTTTGAAAATTTATCTCAACTCATTTCAATTACTATTTATGCTTAATTTTAATTTTTTTTTTTCTTATAATAATGAAATAAAAAACTTTGACGTTTTGAATGATAAAAAAAAAAAATTTGTAGCATTATTCTACAATAATTAAATGAAATTTTCCAGGTGTTAATAATAAAAATATTAATTTTACATGAAGTTTTTAATTTTTTTCAATTTAATGCAAGTAATTTTGTTAATAAACTGGTGACATCGTGTGTGAGGTTGGTATACCCACGTAAGCCACTAAAATACGTGCGAGAAAATAATTTATATCAAAGAGTATCTAAAAATAAGGAAAAAAAAAAAAAAAAATTTCCCCATACTTGTTACAATAAATATAAGTATCTGTTTATCAGAAAAAAATAAAAAACGATATGAAAATAATTCAAAATAATATTATTTAAAAATGAAATATATATTTCAATCCATAGATTTTTCTCATTTACAATAAAATACTACTTGGCACATGTGCTAATATTAAGTATGGCACTTTTATAACTTACTTGAAAAATAACTTAAACCGTTATTTCGTGACAACAGCAGCAGGCATGTGTAGACAAAAATATAGAGACTCCCTCAGGCAAATACTGAGTAGTAAAACAAAAATAAAATGTATCCACAATTCTATCAATCCTCAAAATTTTCGTTAAAAATCTTAAAATGGAAACAATAAAATTTTAAAAATCGAAAATAAATATATCTTTTAAGTAGGTATATATTTTATTAATAAAAATAATTCATATTTTACTTCATTATTTATTTTATTAAAAAAAAAAAAACATATATATTCGTGCCCATAGGCATATATTCAGCGGTGTATATATAATTTTATTTCAATATCATACGGAATTAATTTAATTATTCAATATGTAATGGAATGTATAAATTGATTATTCAGTGCATATGAGTGTAAACACTCATATGCACTGAACACATATCTTTATCATAATTGAAAAAATTTATTCATTTACAATTTTTCAAAAAAACCAACACGGTTCAGGCGATATATCCAAAAATACCACCGATAAAACAATTTTCTGAAATTTCAAGCGGAATAACTCTTAAACCATTAATCCTAGAATAAAAGTTAATCAATAAAAAAAGTTCGAAAATTTAATTAAGAAAAAATAGTTTCAAATGATTTTTCGTCTAAAGTTAATGTAAATCTATTTTTTCTAGTGATTTAATTGGATCAATGTTTGCAATAGTTAATCAAGTGGTGAAAAACGTTGAGAAAATAGTTGTTAATTTAAAAAGAAAAATAATGTTTTAGATGGGGCACATGGTGGTGCAAATACCTCCTGACATAATGGACGACGAGACGACAGACGGATACGTGACTCGGGAGCGGGGAAGTATCAAATTGAAGTGCGTTGCAACGGGCATTCCTCAGCCGAACGTTACGTGGCGTCGAGAAGATGGCCGCAACATCACTCTACGCGAGGAAGGACGTGAGAAGATCAGTAAGCTGCGGCCTTTTAATTAACTGGCAGCTGTAAAGAGAAGTCTTTTAAATGTATGAAATAACTTTTAATGGTATTACTCTGTAGGTTTGAAGAGTCTCGAGGGTGAAACACTCAATTTGACTGGGGTATTGCGACAGGAAATGGGCAATTACCTTTGCATCGCTAGCAATGGTGTTCCACCGACCGTCAGCAAGCGCTATTCTATTCAAGTGCACTGTACGTTTCGAGATTTAATTTCTATGGCCTTCTGAAATTCACTTGCACACTGTTTGAGAGCACACTTTAAGAGCTGCTCGTTTTGGTTTCCAGTTCCGCCTGTTATTAAAGTCACGAATCAACTGGTGGGAGCTCCAGTCAATCGAAATGTCACGTTTCAATGCTCGGTTGAGGCCTCTCCACGATCTATGAACACCTGGTACCGCGAGGCAGGTTCGTCATATCACGAGTATTATTTACCCTTTTTTATTTGACAATACTTCACATATCTTTGGTTATTCTAAAAAAAAGTTATTGATATCAATATTTACACATTTATTAATTTTTATTCGTATTTTAAAAATTTTTTATACACTTTTTTATACACGGTTTTTATTTTTTTAGCTAGATTTTTTAATTAAAAAAATTTCTATCTTTATGAAATAGCTAAAAAAAAAACTTAGTATTACATTTAAAATAATTTTAAGATATTTAATTGAAGTAGAGAAAAAAAATTTTTTTTTTTGTCAAATTTTCAAAGGGGTTTACCTTGGAAATCGAGAATTTTCGGGGATTTTATTAGTTTTTTGACAATAACTCGGTAAATAAACAAGATATTTGAAATTTTTATATAAACAAAATTGTTAGGGGTTAAATTTCCTATAAAAAATATAGAATAAATTTTTTCTATATCTCGTTTATTTTTTGAGATATTATTGATTTTGTAAATTTTTTATTTTTCAAAATATCTCAAAAACAAAGCAAAATATGAAAAAAGTTTATTCATTATTTTTTGTAGAAAATTTTATGACAAATCATTTCATTTCTATGACATTTTTTGCTATCTCATTTATTTACCGAGTTATCATTGAAAAACTAGAAAAATTACAAAAATAGCGAGTATAAATACCTTATAAAAATTGAAAAATCTAAATTTTAAAAATATTTTTTATTCTCCATCAAATATTAAAAAAAAATCATTTAATTAATCCTTTTTTTTTTAAAAAAAAGAAATAAGGTTTAATTACAAGTCATGTTGACGATGAGAAATATTTTTTTTTTTTTCAAATGCATTGAAAATAATTAACTATAGATTCAATTTGTTTCAATAAATCTTCGAAATTTTACAATGTTTTTCAATAAAGGTGGGAAACTTTTGCCAAGTCCCAAGTACACAATGACAGAATTTCCGATGAACGAGTACTCGTGGCAGATGAATTTAACCGTTCATAATTTGGAGAAAAAGGATTTTGGTGGCTACACTTGCACAGCAGTGAATGCACTGGGTCGAGCAGAGGCAGGCGTGCGATTGCAAGGTAACGATGAATTAATCTGCTCTACGGGACGATTAGTTGGATGTTCAGGTGCAGCAACAGGTGTACTCTCCCACAGAAATGATTTACCATTGTTCAGAGAGACACTGCCGCCTAATAAAAGTCTCGTTTTCCTCTATCAAACTCTTGAAATCAATTGCTAATTAATAATTTATGATTTTTCGCAGAACTTGAACTTGTGACGGAGACTACACCGGGCCCAGTGTCTCGGAATACCGACGCTAAAGCCAGAAAAAAGTATCATACAAAGAAAAAAATTAATCGTAGACCTTACGACATTCAGGATGAGTTTGATAATTTTTTAAGTGGCAATGAAAACTTTGGCACAACTCAAATTATGGGCGGAAGCACTCATGATAATCACAGAACGGAAAAACCTCTGGTTTTACCGTCTTTATCACCCCCATGGGATATTCTCGGTGGTGGAAGTCGACGGCTCTCTGTCAGCGTTCAAACAATTTTTCTCCTTCTTTTTTCTACCATTTTCTTCGCTAATTAATCCGGCACAGCATTGCCAAGGGCTTGTGTAAATATTATTTTATCTTCAGAAATATTATCACGCACTGGAACAACGGATTAATAGCGTGCGTGAATGAGTGTATAATCATGCTTCAGGAAGTAATTAGAGAAGCGTGTAATGAAATTATAATAGGGTATATATGCGGGTTTTAAATGGCGCTGTTAAATGTGAAATGTTGTTACAGATATTTTTTCCCCACTCGTCTTTTTTTTTTTTATTCTAGTACAATTAAATCTCTAGGTTATTGACAAATGAATAATTTTATCTCTGTTTTTTTGTGGAAAGCATTGTGGAAAGCATAATTTTGATGAAAAAGACGGTTCAATGGTTCGAATTATATGAGGCAATAACTTGAGAAGTTTTTAAAAATTTAGATTCAGTTTTGTCAACAATATTTTTCAAAACTTTTATAAAAATATCAGCGTAAAAAAAATTTTTTTTTTTTCATTCTATTTATCTATATAAAATTATATTAAAATTTTCTTAATGTTTGTAGAATTTTTTTTTTTTCCTTTTTATTAAATTAAATGATTAAAGTTTGATATTTGTGGAATTTTGAATTTTTTAAATTATTTAATCTAGTGTGGTGTGTTATATAAAAAAAAATATTCCATTGTGTGGACAGATAACAGAAATTGCAGAATTTAATTGATGCCAATTGATATAATAATCCGTGCATTAATTTGCCTGAGGGACAAGTTGATACATGCCATTGGGAATTATACATTGTTCCATCGATATTTGACCATTGAGTTATATTCGCGATTGATGATAAGAGGATTTCCAATGTCTATATATAGTATATAGTTTTCCCACCATAAATAAAGTACCGTTATAATTATTTATATCATTTCCTCAGTGAGTTAATTCTGCGCACATTTCCGTCAGTCAATAAATCAGCTCGTGAATAACTAAGTAAATATAAAAATATATACATTGGAATTTTTTTATAATAAAAGAAAAATCAACGAGGGGGCAGGGAGTGCGGGGAAAATTGTAAATTAAAAATATCTAATTAATTAAAATTAGTAATTTTATAGTTTATCAGCTAGAAAATATCATAAAACACTATATAACTCATCATAACTTTACATTATACATTAAATAAATCAGACAAGAGGTGTTACGACAATAATTCAAATTATAAAAATTAATTTATCAACTAAGATTGTGATGACTGATGTGTGTGTGTGAGCTTGTGTAAATTTCTTTCTGATGAAAAATATTGTAAATTAAAATTATAGACAAATGAAATAGAACAAGGTTTTCAATATACTGTTAATTCGAGGGTAATATATGATAAATAATATATATATTTAAAGGGCAACGACACATATGAATCCAATTGGACCACGTATAATGTTTGTAAATAATTATGTCAAAATATATTGGTATGATAATCGAATTAATGTGTACATAAATTGGGGGAAAAAAATATTATTATAGCAAATTAATCGTTTATATTGATAAATTTGGAAAGAGAATAGATTTTTTATCGATAAAAAAGAAATTTTTTTTTTCTTCAAATAAAAATGTGGTAAAAAATTTATGTCTCAATGCAACGAACATGTCGAGAAATATTATTACTAATATCTCTAGTTAATAGTGTAAAAATGGTTACAACTGATGAAAAAAAAAACAAAACAAAACAAAACATACGAAAGAAAATAAATAAATAAAAGTGAAATTAATAAATGAAATATACATATCTTCGTATGAAAAATTGTTTTAGCAAATATGAAATAGTCGAAAAAAAAAAACTGTATTTTCCAAGCTTTAATACATAATCTTTGTCTTTTTGGCTGCTGTGAATTTTTTAGTCAAATGTTGAATTAATATAAAAATTCAAGAAAAATAAATAAATTAGTTGTGTGTAAAAAAAAAAAATATTTTTTGTTGTTCTAATGAAAAAAAGAGAGAGAGAGAAAAAAATGAAATTTATATTGAATTTTTAATAATTTTTTATTTCAACCAAACTCAGCAATAATGATAAAATTAACGAGAAAAAAAAAATCTTGTATTTGTTGTTATCGGTAATTACATAATATAAAATAATATATATTTATCTTTTTATAAATTAAATTGTAAATATATTTGCCTTGGTGAAAATTATATTAACAAATGTCATGATGTACATGAAAATATCATTAATAGACACACATGCGAAGAGTATAAAAAAATAAAATAAAATATTAATAATGAAAATACTGTATTAAAAACAAACAAAAAAAAAAGAAAAAGATCAATATTGTAAATTTATCAAAAAAAAAAAAAAAAAAAAAATTGTACAACTTATGAATATATATAGAATAATGGCGTACGTGAATAATCATGACAATAAAATGTTATTATCGATGTTAAAAAAATTAAAGTACATGAATTATCCATTTTTAAAATGATTATATGACATTGAATTAACATAAAAATTTTTTATTACATCATTTACCAACAGAAAAAATTTCTATCAAAATCAAAAAATTTAATTTAAACTTTAATTTCAAAAATTATTAAGTTACCATGATAAAAAATAAATTTACTGACTGATAATAAAAATTTAAACGAAAAATATAGTTGTAGAATGACGACATGAAAATAAGTACAAAATAGACTAATTTTAATTTTTTTTTTTCCTCTGGTTATAACAATTATTTTTAATTATTCAACTTGAATGCATGTGTCAGTTCAAAGTATTAACTATAATTAAAAGTGCGTTGGATATTTATATATAAATACATCGGTACCTGTAAAAATACGTAATAATTCATTGAAAAATGGCAATAGAAAAAACACAATGTCTACTTAAAATTTTAATAATTTATTCTGGCATTTATTTAACGAAAGGATTTGATCTTCCAGGAATTGGTGATATACAAACAATCTCAAACTTTACGAATGACGCATTGGCGGTGATCAATGATCAATCATGACAAGAGAGCTGCACGATTACATTATCAGAATTGACGCTCTCTACGAAAAGTACCAGAGGTATTCTGAGAGTCGTAAAAATTTTAATAATTACACTATCGAAAAATATATTGAAACTGTGATTTCGGACTGACGAGGTGACTTGGACGATGTTTTGACCAGAATTCATCGACTGCTAATACCCAGCAGATCTTCTACTTTCACCGATGGTATCCTGAATGTCCTAGCAGACCAAATCAACGTGAGTCTAAACAACTTTGTGTCTGAAATTAATATGAGGTGGTAATTGATTGAATTTTAAATTTAGAAAACTGGAAATGCAAATTGTGGCACTGGAATTTCACCCCAATTGCGACTGTACCAAATTTACGAGACCATTATCGTCACGGAAACCCGGTGGGTTCATCATGTCCCTGTTTGCTTACTCTCTTCTGTCGGCATTTAAGAGAAGTAAATAATATTTTTCGTTAAAGATTCAACTAAAATAATTAAATTACTGTTTCTATAATGAAAAAAAAATTTTTTTTTTTTCAATAATTCATAACTGGTGTAGGACTATTTCACAGTTATTTTAATTACAAACTTATGAATCTTGATTTAACTGAATATATAAAAACTTGAAAACATCAGAAAGCTTGATGAAAATTAAATAAAAATATTCATATAAAAATTAAATAATAGCTTAAAAAAAATAATTCAAAAGAACTATAAAAAAACTAGAGTAATTTTAATTTTTTTCTTAAATCATAAAAATTATTTTTAATTATTTAATTTTATTCCTAAATAAAAAATTAAATTATATATAGGGATCTACAAAATTGATCTTTCGATCGATTAATATAAATAATACATATATTTTTCAAGCAATATCATAATTTGCACTTGAACTAGTTTTTTTTTTTTTTTTTTTT
>MVJL01010933.1:0-14691 GCA_002156465.1 Macrocentrus cingulum | reverse complement strand
AAAAAAAAAAAAAAAAAAAACAATTTTTGAGTAAAATAAGCAATTATAAAAAAATTCTTTTTTTTGTTAATCTATGAAAAATCGTATAAAAATTAAAATGAGATATGAAAATTTTTAATCAAACAAAAATTCGAAAAAATTCATGATTTGAAAGCCGGAAAAAATCACAATTTCATTTTACTATTACGAAACTATGTAAATAAATAACATAATTTATTGAATTTAGTACTCACATAATATAACATGATTTTTCATCAATTTCCAGCAGATAAATTTTTTTTTTTTATTATTATATGTTAAAGAAATTTTAGTTTTTTAATATGAAAATTCTTAGCAGGGATTGTGCTTACACGCCACTTTAATTTTTCTAACACAATGTCTATATATTGTAACAGGCGGTGTTTTTCTTCAGTACTTTTCATTTGATTGTAATCGCTCGTTAAATTCGTAATGGACCTTGTTTGTTTTATTATTGTGTATTAAGGTGAGAAAACTGAAACAAAATCTCGAATTTCTAGATGTCGAATTATAGAGGGGAATTGTGTTTTTACATGAAGTATGTCATCCCGGGGCAGAGTTAACTGTACACGTGTCAGAACGTGTTTTTCATTCCTCATAGTCGAAGAAACCAACTCAATCATCATGCCGTGTATTAAATACAATACAAAGTGGGTTACGCAATTTTACTTGACCATGCACTGGCTGTCAGACGCGGTGACGACTCCGTTTCTTATGTATCATCTAAGACACAATACGTTAAAAAAAAAAAAAAAACAAATAACAATTACATATTGAATGACGTTTGAATTTTGTAAAAATTTGTTAATTGCAGTTTGTGCATATGTTTGTGTGATCTTATCTGCAGGGTTGGGACATTTGTGTCGATGGTAATATCCGCCAAGTTTAAATTGGAACGAGGATGTGACACCTGGCACGATAGTTTGGCTTCAGTACCAATTTGTTACCACCCTTTCGTCACTCTTCTTCATCCCGGTTGCAATTATTTATTAATAATTCTATTTTTCGAAATTATATATACTTTTTTAACGTTTATAATTTAGAGCACATTTTTATCATGCTATACATTAATTATCTTCAAATTCAATGACTTGATGATGGTGCAATGTGAGTACAGGTGGACTATATTTGTCACGGTATTAAAACTATAGCCGTGACTAATTTCAAGTGCATTTTAATCCGGCTTTTTTTATAATAAAATTGATAATTATAGTTCTATATGAAATTTTAAAATTTTTCGGCTAGTATTTTTGATTTTTTTCCTTCGAATTTTTATTTATTCATTTTTTCATGAATAACATTTGTGAAAATGTTTTTTTTTTAGGTAGATTTCATAAATCTAACTATTGCATTTGTCCTCATGGTAGAATTTTTACCTGAATTTATCATTATATGTTCTAATTAGTCGATTAAATTTCAAAAATAGTACTGGTTAAAAAATTCATATATATGTAATATAACCCAAAATTGTCATCACGATAGCTGCCAAAGTAATCAACCGATCTTAATGAAATTTTATACACTTATTATTTGGGTCACTAGCTTGAACGAGTTCGAATTTGAGCCATATCGGTCAGTTAGTTTAGAAATGGTGACCATTTAAAATTTCAAAAATCGCTAAAATCGCTATTATCGTGACTTCTTTTCGGAATATCTTGCGAATGATAACAGATAGCTCATTTTTGAAAGTAGCATCTTAAAGCTTACGAAATTATCTTTAAAATGACCTACTTACATTTTTATTTTTCTGCATTTTTAATCATTTTAAATGTAGATTAAACCTATACAAATGAAATCTACCTTACATCTCGGGTGAGGCCGAATGGAGTTTTTTTTTTTTAATTAAAACAAAAAAATATAAAATGATTTCTTTTGAAGATTCAAAGAGTTAAATTAAAATTTTTGTTTTTTTTTTTTTTATATTTATTAAAAAAACAATTTCATCTTGATTAATTTTTTTTGGAAAAAAGCCAGTTTTAATGATTTGCAAAATTCGTTTTCAAGTATACCACGGCGTTATGCCGCCATTTAGATGCATTCCTCGGCTTCTATAATCATGGAATAAATCGCGGTAATGTCCACGCTTGAGTGAGATGTCGGGTAGTGAGTCATCGAAGCGTTTCTAGTAGAACGCAGTATCGCAGCACTACAGTGTGTAGAACACATTTTGTGTCTCTATAGCGCGTTTACGAGAGCTGTGCACCTCTCTGGCTTTCCGGGTCGGGCCAAAGTCGGCCGCGCACGAAAAACAAGGACACATTCCCAAGCGCGCTAGTGCAAGCGAAGCTCTTGCGTAACCGCATCAGCCATCCCGATTTATTTTAGTCGCACAAAAACGCTGCAGCGTGCCGGCGAGTGTCTCCCTCTTTTCCGCCCCCGTTGCGTGGCGCAATTCAATTTTCATATTCATTTCTGAAAAAAAAAACCGCCTCATTATTTCATTTAAATGTCGTGAATCATCACGCAGGCACTTACCAGCTCACAAAGCTTTCACAGACGTGTTTACACGTTTAATCGTCATCAACACAGCTCTCGATAATCGTCACGGTTTGATGTTCGCCCTTCCAATACTGCTACCATCACGGACCCTGCACCATCATCAAGGACTTGCCGTTTGAAATATCCCAATAAAAAATTATTTATCTCTGTTTTTCCTTGATTTTCTCAGCATATAAAACACCCACGCACTATCCGTCATCATATCGTCGTACTTGCAATCAATCTACACTATTATCTGCGTGATTAGTATTCACGTGGACCGTCATTTTAGATGCACTCGTGGCCTCGCAACTCTTCAAACGCCCAATGCATCAATAATTCACATTTTTTCCTTTTGTCATGTATTATTTATTAGCACAGTGTGTGTGTGTGTGTGTTTTAACTCTTTCGACACATGACAATAAACAAATCAACGATGGTCATTTGAAAAAAATATATTATATAAATATTTGGTGCAATTTATGATCAAAAAAATTCATTATTACATAATTTTGAGGAGAAAACAAAAAATTTAAGGGTGAAAATGTCTAACAAATGTTTCTTTTTTTTTTGTGTTTAAAAAAAAATAATTTCTGATGTTGGAAGAAATTTTCTTTTTTTCGTATGAAAAATTTTTATGGAGATGGTAGTAATTTTTTTATTTTAATAGATTTTTATTAATTGAATTTGTGTGTTTTTACAGTTATGATTTAAATGATATTAATTTCCCTCGCTGCCATATCGCTCACGCTCTCTCAGTTCAAGCACCCGCTGTCGGAAAATCGATACAGTTGACGTATGATGGGTAAATGAATTTGGCTTTGTCCTCGACACGCGGGATCATGCAATTTCTGATGCGCTTATGTGTATATAAAGAAATGCAAATGTTCCTCGGCTAGTCAGTCGATCAACCGGGGCCAAACGATCATATTGTCTAACGTGACGCCATGTTTTTATGCAGTAAAACCTGTAATTTCATCAGGAGTCTGTGCTCTATTGTATATTTGAGTTTTCATCCGTCTGTCTCGCCTTCACTCTCGCGATAAACCACGTGGAATATTTATCATACAGTGCAGTCGGCTATAAAATATCTCATTTTTATTCACAATTTTATGTTATCAGTGTGATGTCTTATCAATCAAGATTAATTGTCGACTCAATTTAATTATTCACATTCATGCATTGAATCAAACTAAAAAAATTTAAATTTTTCTATTTTTTAATATTCAAACTATTTAAAATCATCATTGCATTTTATTTACGTAATCTTATTATACCAAATGTTTTTTTCGAAAAAATGGTTTTTTTCAAATATCTCGTTAAATATTGCTTTGACGGAAATTTTCTTCAGAATCTTTTTTGTAGTTTAAATAATTCTCTATAAAAAATGTTCTGAGCAAAAATTTCCTTGCTAGCTTATTTTTGGAGTTATACACGATTTAAAAACCCTGGATGTCTTTTTTTCAATTTTCAACAAATATCACCAGCACTCAAGTTTTTTTTTTATGTTGGCAAGGCTGTCTGATGAATTACAAAGGTTTCACTGTATATAAGTCATAAATCGTGTGAGAATCAAGAAACTGCAAGCCACGTGTGTACAACTGTATTTTGTGTTTGGGCGCTCGGAGCACACGGTATTTTCTTAGCAAGCGTCACTTGTGTCGAGAGCAACTTGGCAAAAGTCTTCCTAGGCCAACTGGGTTGTGTAATATTGTTCGGCCTCGCACGCGCCGCGGTGCGCTTCCACGATCGCCTCTCCGTCCGGCCCGCGCACGCCGTCGGGACGGCTCTACGTTCTTGCTCGCTTTTAGTATTCGCTTAGTCGTCGCGCAGACACGCAGTTGTGCCTCTCCGCCTCAACGTATAAATATTCCTAATGCACAAAATTATTGACTAAAACCGCAAACCGAACACACAGGGGAAGAAAAAAACAAAAAAAACTCGCGAAAAGTGCGCGGAATGAATTTTTCGTTCATGTGAACGCGCCTCGAGTGGAGTGGAAAAAAAAACAACAAAAAAAATCACTTCAATTTTTACAATCAACTTTGCGTTCTAGCCTGATCGAGGTTGACACCCGTCGCGGAAGGGGGAACAGTGCGAGAGAGAGAGAGAGAGCCGGGAGGGGCAGTGAATATTTAAAAGGGGGGATAGCAGAAGCTGCAACGCCGTGACTATTATTAGTGTTGCGAGGATGTGTCTCGTTCAAACTCACGCCACAACCGAGTTGGCCAATGATCGATTGGGAATGAATTGCAATTACCTTCACGCGGTAAAAAAAAAATGCCGGTAATTTTTCGAGGGAAAATTCCACTTTACCGACGTAGGCAGTTTTAGATTTTTCATGAGAATTGTAATTAAAAAAAAAAAAAAAACGAATTTTCTAAAAGAAAAACTTTTCGCCAGATCAGCTGACTCTCGCTCTCTCTTTCTCTCGCGCACGACGCCATCTAAAACAGCTGATCGCGCTTGGGTAAAGTTAGATAAAAAAGTGACGCGCGTTTTCCGAGACAAAATGGCGGGCCGGGAGTCTTGCAGAATTGTTGATTATTGCACTTGGAAAATAGATAGACGGTAAAAGTATCGCAATTGAGTCCGAGGCTAGTCCGTGGGAGTGATCAGGCAAACAACCGGAAGTCGAGTCATTTGCGAGTAAGAAAAAGCGTTACGCGTTTGAGAGTGGAGGGGGCAAGAAAAGAGAGAGCGAGAGAATAGCGGCAGTTGGGGCTCGTGCCAGATGCGCGTTTACACGGGCCCTGAATACTGTAAATGCACTATCTGGTACGACATCTCTTCTGTCACCGTCACCATTCTTGCAATCAGTATCCACCAGTCCCAAAAAATCCTTTCCTCAATACTTTTCCCAGCGCCATCTTCTTTTGTTACACTGAGAATGCGTTTTTTTGCATATTTCTTCTTAATGACACTGCAATGTTGCCTATTATTTGTCTTGTATACGTGAATAAGTGTGCTTGAATACGTCAATGGATTATAAATTTTGCTATGATTGTTCTATAGTTTAGAAATCTTATTGTTGTATATTAGTTGATAAGGGGTTTTTGGGTTTATATATCAAGAGGAAATACACAGGATTGTTCAAGAGCGTTGAAGAATAAGCTTCAAGGTTATACTTCTACTACTACTACCGATGCAGTCTTGGAATATTTATGCTTGAAGGATTTCGCTGGATTGACAACGACGAATTTCGAAATATAATTATGTAACGACTATAATAAAAGTCCATAATGCCATTGGTTGGATATCATTTCATTTCACCTGCTTTGTCTTGTTGCAATTTGCTTGATAGTGATTTTTTCATTCAAAGATTTTCAAAGTTATCAATGAGTTTCTTTGAATAAAGATTGTTGTCTTCCTCCAGTTATTATCCGTTACAGCATTGTCTTTTGCAATTTCGAAATTTCAGTATTAAAACCAGCCCGAGTAAAAAAAATTAATACATCACAGATCTATGGTGAATAACAAAGTGATTCATCATGAATTCATATTAGTGAACAAAAATGAACTTTGAAAAGTCCAGCATTTAATAAAAATGTGGCTTTAACGAATTTTTACTGAATACTGAACTTTCAATGTATTTTTTAAGGACTTTGATTTATATACAGTAAGGATGCATCAAAAATTCAGCATTCAGCAAAAATTCATTTTTGATACACGATAAATTTTAAAAGTTCATCAAATGTTCATCATGTTCATCAAATTAATCCATGACTCATGGATTAATTTTTTTTACTCGGGCAATTTTTAAAAATTTCTCAAAAAAAAACGGTTTTTATGAAAAACTCATTTTCTTTTTCTACTGTTTTATTCCAAGTTTCAAAATATTAACCAAACAACAAGGTTAAATGGAAAAACTGTCAATTTAATAAATTTTGCTGTAATGGATAGAAAATTATCTTACTTTTGAATGTATTTAGTTAGATATTCCTACAGTCACTGTCATCAATCATTAAACGATTTAACAACTCAGAATTCAAGCTTCAATTTACTTTGCCACCCAAAAAATCCAATTGTATAATTTCAAAAAATAAGTCGACAATGTCTCGTCGCTAAATCTGATGAGAAGACTAAATTAAGGTGAAGGTTCGCCAGGGATTCAAGGTAGAGGGATCGTTACATCAACTGGTGCCACGTTGCTGAAGTAACATTGTGATATACGACTGTCAAATACGAAAATAACAGCCAAGATTCGAGCCAATTACTGAGCGCAGCCATAGTTTGCAATTTGGCAGTTGAACCGGAAGTTAGTTTCTTAAAATATAAATTGGAAGCAGCAAGGAAAGAGTCTTGATCGCAGTCACTTTCAGTCGAGTCCTTCCACCTTTCATTGAAAGCAAGAGATCCGTTTAGGCTTCCGCCTCAAAGTGGACAAATCCGAGTCGAAGAGGATCCGTCCGGAAGGTGGTTTTGACCTTGCATCTTTGTCTCTAGTGGCGACCGGCGTCTTGGCAGTGTGGTTAGCTGGTTGTGTGATTCCCACCAAACACGACCGCTATCACCACTGCAGCTACGACGGTCGCAAGAATCCTCCAGGCTGCTCTGGCTTTAAGCATCCAGCAATCAAGAAGATAACGACTTCCCACATCCATTTTTCTCCTGCAACTGTGATCGAACTAATTCCTATTTATGTGAACTCACGATCCTCGTTAGGCTGCAAGAAATATGTTGAACTAAAAAGACCGAACGACCAATAAAATATTCAGCACTCAGTGATTCTGACAATTTTTTTTTATCACAAATCCAATGTTTTCCATTGATATTGTGGTTATTCAGACCGCCAAAATAATAAAAACAATTCAATTATCTGTAAATAAATTTGTAACTCAACTTTTTTGTATTCCAACATCCCCTAACAAGCAATATCTCATAAATTTTTACTCTAAATTTGAAAAAAATACGAAAAACTTTTTTGTAGAATGAATATTAAAAACTTTTAATCCGGATCTGTATTACACGATTAAAATATCAACACGTTGGTCACAACAGATGGTGCGCTTTTGCCATCTGAGAAGCTTGTATGACAGCTTATGTCAAATGAAAATTTTTTTATTGCATTTTACATGTTTTAAAGTGATGGGATCACATGACTGTTCATTAGTGGAGCATAAAAAGTCACTGATATCATCAACAAATTGCCTTCGTTTCTTATTCCATCAGAACAGCGAAAAAAACATTGTTTTCTGTCTAGTGGCAAAAGAATTAGTTGGATAGAGCATTTAAAATTCATATGTAAAAAAAAAAAACTGAGCGAGTCTTACAGTAGTCGCAGTAGATGTATAACATCTGCGCTGCACGGTATCTTAGTAAATATACACAACGGCATTATTTCATAAATAATATCCTAAAATAACGATTTCGGTAATGGGAAATAACCAATGATTTAATTTAATTCACACAACGAGTAATGCAATTCATATAAATTAAATTGACAAAATGAAACTAACCTCGAAAAATAAAAAAGATATCCACTGACACATATTCTCTACCCGCCCGCGTTACGTACATCACTACCCGCGCGCTCTCATTGGTCCGATTGAATAGCGCGCACCTCCCCGGTATCCGGGAACGCACTTCCGTTTTATTCACGAAATCATGCCTTCAAAAAAAAAAAACAAGACACCGAGCGGATAGATGTTACACATCAAAAATTGGTAACCATGAAATGAAATTTAATATACTATTTTTTTCTGCTTGCAGGTCTGCATACGTATCTTTCGGAGGACTGCTAATGAGGCTGCAGGGAGACGCCAACAATCTGCATGGCTTTGAAATTGACCAATACATGTACCTGCTAATGAAGAAGATTGCATTCTAGATTTTCAACTGTCTAATAAAAAAAAGCGTCAATTATTCTAAGCATTTATACTAATGTACAGATGTTAATTAAATCCATAGTTAACAAATGAAATAGAATTTTAGCCTTTTCAATGCTTTGTTACATAAAACAAATGAATATTAATATTATTGGCAATTGCACACGATAGCTATATCATCACCGATCAATTGTATTTCCGTGCATGCCCATAAATGTTTCAGTGTTGATCTTCATGTCACCTCAAGTCTTGTACACACACTTATCGACTGTTAAGTGTCCACAGTGCCGGAGTGGCTAACATTTCCGAGTCATTCACTGTCAAATGTGTCTATATTGATGCTTCGCCTCTGTCAAGCATCAGAGATTTTTATTTCCGCCATTGACAGGCAGAGCAGAATTACATTGTTGGTTTGTGTGAGTTTTTGGACTCACACCAACCCCCCTGAGACTCAGTCTAAAAGTGATACGTCTGATGAAAATAGGTGCCAGGCACGCATTCCTTCCACTGGATGGCCAACTTCACACCCTACAGTGGCTTATTGTTGATTTAAGTTGTCGATTCAACATTCATATTCAAGCTTTATCGCACGACTCATCGCCTATAACTGTTCTATTTATATATTCCACCGTTAAAGACGCATTTTACACTTCTATTGACTTTGCGAAAATGTCAAACTCTTATTTTAACCAATATTTTTACAAACATTTTTTTTTTATAATCATTATTTTCAAGAAAAATAACATTTTTAATAAAAAAAAAAATTTTTTTTTAGACATAATTTTACTATTAAATTCGAAAAAATTTTATTAAAAACCAAAAAATGGAGA
Source organism: Macrocentrus cingulum (assembly GCA_002156465.1). Classification (NCBI taxonomy): domain Eukaryota; kingdom Metazoa; phylum Arthropoda; class Insecta; order Hymenoptera; family Braconidae; genus Macrocentrus; species Macrocentrus cingulum. The sequence goes on along the minus strand of MVJL01010933.1, from coordinate 5,537 downwards.
TTTAGCAGTTTTTTTTTTTTTTTCTAAATAATTTTGGTATTTTATTCATTAATGACAATATTTTATTAGTGGATGAAAAATTTAATTTTATTACAAAAGAAAAATATTTAATATAATAATTTTATTTATCATGACCTTTGAGCTTTTTACACAAATTTTTGAGTTACCCCCACCCGTAGAAAGAAAAACAAAGTGAATTTTTATTTAATTTTAAATACAAACCTCATTACAAGTCCTCTCTTGTTAAATTCGAATAATAGATTTTTTTGTTTTAAACATTTATTGTGGAGTATTCTGAAATTGGCCCAATTAACAACGGTATTCTCGAGGGTCGTATGTGCAATCTGGATATACAAGGGCTCCTTGAAATGCACTTGGAACGACGCAGAATCCAACGCGCGTCTGTGCGTGCCAGCGTCGACGCCCAATAGTCATATAGGTTGTGTACGTGCAGCGCCAGATGCATTGGACGTGCTCGAGAGCTGAGCGGCGCCGTGCGAGTGAGACAGCACTTGATGGAAAAAACTAGCAGTGGAGGAACGAGCTAATTTATGTAATTAAACTCGCGACATTCGTGACCTTGTACGGCTGAACGTGAGGCACAATGGGACGCGTGGGTTTGGCGCTGTCCGTTAGAGGCGCACTGACTAAGATGGCGGTGACGCGCGCAGCATTGTGCAACCCAAGATGGCCGAATCACTTAATAAGTGGCTGATCCTAAATAGATTGCCCCAATGACATATAACGCGCTCGTAAATCTAAATGTTCACAATTACGCAATTGCCATATTTTCTTTCTAATGATTGATGTTGCCTGGGTTTTTTTCGTGTCTTCACCTTTTTTTGCTCATCATTTTCCATGCAGCATCGCGCAGAAATAGTTTAGAGGTTATATGCGTGCATGAAAAAAATGACATATTTGCGTTTAACGAACTCCCGCAGTGTTTTTGACGTCACATCTATTTTTAGGAGTAAAAAAGTGTATTTTGGCTGTTATTGCTTGATTTGTGGTCATTTACAGTTATTGGTTGGCTCGATTGATGAATTTTACGGATTCCTGAGCAACACTGACTGGCAACGTGCGGCATCTAGCTGCTAGACTGTTAAACACGACTAGAATTTGTAGAATGCGACTTTATCCGCGATGTTACCATCTCTTGAGGGCTTTGAATTTATATCGTATATCAACGTCGCTCTCAATGGAATGAACCTTTTGCTGGCAATACTTTTTATCATTTTTTATATCTATCATTTATCGCTAAAGTGACAAATTATGGGTATTGCTAAAAATTAAATTGTTTTTTAATTAATCAATAATAGACATAATATTTATTATTAAATTTTTTTAAATCATCAATTTTTGCATCTAAAATCTTTAAATCTAAAAATTTTTTTTATGTAAATTCAAAATAAAATTTATATTTATGTAAAAATAATTTTTGTAATAAAGGAATTTTGTATATATGCGAGTAAAATAAATTTGTATAATATTTTGAGTAATGATTTCAAGGTATTTTCTCTACTAAAAATACTTTCTATTTATGATGGTATAGGATGGTGCAATTTTGCGAGTAATTATAAACTCGTATGGAAATTAGTACATGCTTAGAATAAATTACATATTTGTTTTATGCCGCGAAATTAAATTTTAGTTGGATAAAACGGACAGTTGAACTTCATTCCTCTTGGTTAAAGAGGTCATCAAGCGCTTGATCTATACGATTAATTAAATTAATGTATACATTTATTGATATTATCAATGGTAATATGAAATTTTATATTTTCAGACGAGATGATTAAAATCTAAAAATATCCACATTTTTTATTACAATCAACGGTATTTGAAAAAATCAATACATCGGTGAATAACATCAAGAATTTATTTCTATAAAACAAATTTTTTTAAATTTGGATTTGACCAAAAAATTTTTTTAAGAATTTTATAACTAAAAAAAATATTTTTAAATTACTTATCAGGTGAAAAAAAAATTTTTTTTTATTTTTTATAAAAAATTGTGAAAATTTGGATTTTTGATAACAAAAAAATTTTTTTTTCTTGTTAAAATTTTTATTTTTTTGGAAATTACGTTAATAATAAAGGTTAAAAAAATTTTTTTAGTCGATTAGAAAAGTTTTCGATGGCTGGAATAATTATCTCTCAAAAATACAACTTCGCTGCAGTAAAAAAAATAGACACCAAAATTTCATGCACCTCTGTAAAAATATATGAAATCGCTACAGTAAAGGCCAAATTTGGTAATAATTAATTTTAAAAATTTTGTGTAAAATTAATTATTATCGTTTAAACTTGGCCTTTATTGTAGCGATTTCACATATATTTTTACAGAGGCACATAAATTCGGTGCTTATTTTCAGCGAAACTGTATTTATGAAGGATTTCACATATTTTTGTAAAAGTAAACAGAAAAAAATAAAAAAAACTCTGGATAGATTTTCTTTCTTGTATTTTTTATGTGATTTATTATTATTCACATTTTTCTACATTTTGTATGCAAATTAATGTATTTTGGATGGCCGCTATAGGAGTCTCGTCTCCTTGGTCAATGAATCAATAAATAATAATAATAATAATACTATGTAGTAAACATACTGCATTTCACTTTTACTGTATTATCTGAGCAACCAATCACAATGCGAGAAAAAATGTCTAAATTTACTGCAGCTGTTTTTTTTTTTGCAATCAACCAATAACGAAATGTCACATTTTGCTTATGGGGATAAAATTTTGATTTGTACCAAGAATCGAGGAAACATTCGTTGCTAAGGATTTTTTTTTTCCTATTACTGCACCGAATTTAATATAATTCTGAGCCCAATCGAAAATACTATATCGACTTTTTATAGGTGTTTAAAGAAAAATCAGAATGAAAAAATTATTTTTCGAGATGTTTGAACTTGAAATTTAAAGCATCCTAATTTTTGATGTAAAGATACTCGGTTGTCTCGCGCCATTTATTTGTATATGAATGTAGTTGCGCCCGAACTTGGTGCGAAACTCTGCCGAGTCTCTTAATAAATTATTTCCAAAATAAATGAAATATAAAATACACTCAAAAGTATAAGAAAAAGTATGATCAGGTACAAAAAAGGAGAATATTGTGCGTTTCTAAAGCCAAAAGAGCGTATAAGAAAAAATACTTCTGATGTTTTAAACCATATCTTCAAAACTACTGAAGATTAAAAGTTTTTGTAAGAGATCTTTTTTAAAGAAAATTTTATTATCTACAAAATAGGTCTCTAACAAAATTTTTCTATCTCGTATCCTTATCAAGGATATTAACAGGTAGAATATTTTCAACTTTTCAATGAGACGCACTCTTTTATCATTATCTGAAGCTATTTAAAATCAAAATATCTTAAAAACTATTGAAAATAGACATTTTTGTCAAGAGATCTTTTTTATAGAAAATTTTATTAACTACAAAAAAGGTCCTAAGTAAAATCCCTCTAACTTTCATCCCCATCAAGATATCAACAAATATAAAAATCGTCTCAATTTTTGGATGATATATACGACCTTTTTTGGTTACAAACTCACGATATGATATAAATTATAATTTCAGTTTTATTTCCTCAATGTGGGATCGACGGACTGACGAAAACAAAATTATGCAGAAAAACGTTTTCCAGATATTTTCAAAAAGGGAAAAAAGCCGATACACACAGCTACCGGTTCTTCACCATGCACACGCTATATAATACTGCTCCCCTACATTAAGATTATTACCATATCAATTTTCTAGCATATTCAACTATTCAACCTAAGGATATATTTATACTTGAGAGTTTACATAATACATTTTTACATCAGATGGTTTATGTTTACATTCAATTAACCGGCTATCTCATTAAAATCTTCAAACACACAATTTTAGCATATACATCTTACATAATCAATGTAATAAGCGTCCAAAAAAAATTGAGAAATAGGTGTATAATCTTTGACATATAATCACAAAATAAAATTAAAAAAAAAACTTGCCCTTCCGTTCCAATTTTCTGGCCTAAAAAAAAAAACTATGATTAATTCATGAATTTCCTAAGTCTCTTAACATCCAACTAACGACCCATAAAAAAAATAAATTCTTATTTCAATGATTTTTCGGGGAATTCATTAGATACACCATGAATGCAGAATATGTTTAATAGTTTCCTTCAATAATTCAGCGAGCTATTTATCTATAGCTTGACCTCACATCCATTCGAAATCTCTAATCCATGGTTCCGCCAAGTTGCTGATGGTGTCCGTCAACGAACGACGCGCGATCATCGACCGGCGCTTTTTCCCGGATGCCCTGCGGAAACCGAAAACAATGAGTGAGCTTCCGTTTGGCCACAAGGCCAGAAACCCATCTTTCTATGCATCCCACCACTCGGCCTGGCCCACAAGCGACCAATTTGCGCCGGCATTACCCCCATGCACCCACACACGACATTCCGTAATGCCCCCCCGTGGACTCTGTCCCTCTTGCAGTCTATCATTAACTTCACACCGATTCTCACCGTTCGTTTGATTACAGGTGTTACCTCAGTCGCGCGCTTACAAAGTGTCAACCCTTGTTTTTTCTTTTCCAAGACTGACTCACTATCACGTGCCCGCATGGACCTCCGGGCCAACTTGCAGCTATTGATTTTACTTGTAAAATAAAATTGGTAAGTTTTAGTGAATTCTAGAGGACAATTTTCTAAATTAATTTTTTTTTTTTCGTGGGGTTCGGATGATGTTAACAAGTGTGTCTAGTTGGGTGTTAAGTGAGGCAATTTATTTTATTTAGGGAAAAATTATTTATCTCCATTTGGAGCGCATGGGGGAGTAGTGCTGTCGATTAAAAAAATTCCAAAGGGATTAATTATCAAGCTGAAAAATTCTCCCTGTTTATATGAGGGTGGAAATGCTTTCATTATGTTAAAAGTTTGGCAATTGATTGATAAATGTATTCTTTTAAGTTTTTTTTTTGTTATTTTTAGGGAGATTTCATAAAATTTAACTATTGCCCCGAGAGAAAAAATTTAGAGATTTTTAGAGGGTTTGAGAGATGTTCCTAATTTCTCGCAGTTTCCTAGAGTAACTGACTAGCATATTCGCATTTGCCAGAGTTTTTTGAAGTTTTTAGAAGTTTCTTAGACTACCCTGAGAAAAAATATTTGGAGTTTTCTATAGTTTTTCGAAGTTTCTTCCATTTCGTACAGTTTTTACGAGTTACTCACAGGCGAATACCTATTACTCGGAGTTATCTATAGTTTCTTCGAGTTTCTCATGATTTTGCCTCGATCACGTGACAGTATGTAAACAATTAACTATGTATGGCAGTACACATTTGGATACGTGTATATTTAGGAACTCTTAGCCAAGCTCGTAGCACAGTGGTCAAGACCATGCGGCTGCGACTCAGTGCAACGTGGGATCGCGCCTCGGTTAGGGCAGGTTTTTTTCCGGGCTGCGAAGGATCTCAAGATTGACCATATTCTCTTGATAGAGAGATACGAAGGTCTCTAATTCTGTGAGATCTATATTCG
>MVJL01010928.1:0-67815 GCA_002156465.1 Macrocentrus cingulum | reverse complement strand
TGGTTTTGCAGTCAGCTCTGGTAAAAGTCAAGCCACCAGCTGAAAAAATACAGATATTAACTCGTGAAAAATTGTTAAAAAAACTAAACGCAACATGACTGTCACCAGTGGTTTCACGTTGGAGTTAGCAACGCCAGGATGCTGATCCTCATGATGCTTCTATGAGTGACTGGGTTCCAAGACGTGAATTGGAATCAACAGAATGCCTCGAATTAATCCAGGTTGCCCAGCAGCTCCCGGCTATTGTGGTTTTGTAGTCAGGATTCAGCTTTACTGCAAAAAACTCGACGTTTAATCAGGTGCATTTTTCACATTCAGCGAGAAAAGTTACATGTAAATTTGTCTCTCAATAGTCTTGAGCCCCGACAACCTATTAAGCAGGCGTAAAAACGAAGAATTGTCTTTAAGATAATTTAAATAACTATTTGCGAAGTTCTGAGGCCATTCACACGATGTCGAACCATTAAACTAGCTAGAGACACACTTCAAAGACCCTATACAGCTGTATATATACAAAATTATTGACTTCTAAGGGTGTTCCACCCGTGAGAGATTAATTGATTTATCAAATAAACATCTAAAAATGACTACAGGCCTGATTTTCTACAATAGAACACTATTCAAGAGATTGTAAACTACATAGTTATCGAATCTTCTCAACTTTATTTAACACTAATGTAAACATAGCGCCCAATTTATGCATAAGGCTGGATTTACATGTTGCGTTATTTTAACGCAGCGTTAACACAACGCACCATGTAAATCCAGCCTATGGCGGGCGCCTTTTAACAACTCGATATTTATAGCTAGAAGAGTTTTGTGCTTTCGTGCAAAGCCGCGGTGTTTTCAGGCGTCAAAAAATTCGGCCTAGTCGACACGTTTATTATACGATCGAATAAAAATATTATTTTTTACCTGTATCCACGAAAAAATGACATATAGTGAAAATCTCCCGGGTTATTTTTTAAATTTTTCATACCTATCGCGATAACAAAAACAGTTTTTCAACGAATTCTACGATGAATGACGTGCGATTGTTAAACAGACCTAATTTCAGCTCTTATTTGTTTAAATCATTTGTTTATTTATCAGTTTTGCGGTACTTTTTTATTACTAATTCCGCGGGAAATATTGAAACTCCCATCACATCAATCAAAGCAACATGTCGGCATGCAGACTCTTTGGCAAGATGATTTTAAAATATCAATTATATTTTGAACTTTGGTGGTGGAAAGTGATCTTGAATGTGAGATTTCAACTATACTATTCATTATGACATTTAATCAATTAATTTTTTTCTCTATGCAGTGTTTCAACTCGTGGATAGTTTATGAAAAATGGTGCCTACAAAAACAGTAGATTAAAAGTGTTTGTGCTAAGCAAATAAACGAAGAAAATATTGCAAACCCGCGAATTAGTGGCACGAGGACTTTGCATATTTATAGACTGCTCTTCAGCGCTGAGGTGTGAATCGACGCGACACGTTTATCCGTGAGATTGTCCGCATTTGGTATGGATAGTAAAAAAAAAAAATGTTTATCTGGACAATGTACTCGGATAAAAAAGGGAAAAAAATTTATTAAACAATGAAATAAGCATAAAATATTTGTAGAATTTATGTTTGGAATTGTAGAAAATTCAAAAATATATCTAGCAGTGTTTTAATCTTTTTATAGTCATCAAAGAACGTAGTAATTCAACAAAAAACAAGATGATGTTCACGGGAGGTCGAGCGTCGCACTCGAAGAAACGAAATTCCGGTAGTGCCGGGAGCAGTAGAAAATCATCATTGACTCCGAGAAATCTCCAGTCAAGAAAAGGTCCAGAAGGATACACTTACAGGTGATTAGTTTTTTTTTTTCTTTTTGTATTAATGAAAATTTTGTATCAAAATTACGATTTTCAGGACAAGAATTCCGTCGCCGTTGAACCCGGCCGCTGAGGTACCAAGTGCCAGCAGGACTTATATATATCGAACGAGAGTTCCAAGACGAGATATTACTAGCAGCGAAGCTTCTCCAGCAGATACAACTATTGGAGTTCCAGTAACTCATCGTCGAGGTGCTGTCAAACACAACAAAGTTCACATTGTTCGCGGTCACAAGCTCGTGGCGAAATTCTTCCGACAACCGACCTTTTGTGCATTCTGCAAAGATTTTCTATGGTAAAAAAATAGAAATGTTCTTAAGATGAGGAAGTTAGCCCAGTCACTGACACAAATTTTTTTATGTCTTCATTCTAATAATATCAATGTTTTTCGTCCGGCTTATTTTTATTTTCTTATAATGTAACTTTTATTATGATAAACGAGAGATTTTTTATACTTTCATGCAGTAGGATAGCTTTAAGACTAGTTTCCGCTTACTTTTAGTGCATTCCATTCATCGTATAATCTAAATAACATTTCAATTTAGTCTCTTACGTGTTTTACAAAAATCCATGCAGCTGCATTCCAGCATTGAACGATTGAAAAGCCACGGAATCTAAGAATAAATACGAGATATATTTGCTTTTTGCATCAGAGATATGTTATTTCTATTATTGATATATTCCGAGTTTTATATGGATTCTGTAAAATACAGAGGTTAAAATTTTTTTTTTTATTTTTTACTGAATTTTGACAAGTTCTTTTGATTTAAATATATTATTTATTATTTTAATAATCTCTTCGATGAAACTGTTGTAAAATTAATAGAGTAATATGTTTTTGACAAACAAAAAATTGATAGAGTCAAAGTACAATAGGTAAATTCATTTTCTTCTCAAATAAATCCGTAATTCCGAGAAAATTAAATGAAAATTTCGTTTTTGACTCGAGCACTGGCTTCACTTTCAATGTTTCGCAAATTTTCATCACTCATATCACAACTATCAGATGAGTCGTCATTCGAACTCATTTTTGCATGGTTTTTAATTAAAAAATAGCACAAAATTCAATAGTTTCTATTAATATTGAGATTATTGTAATTCACTTTTGTTATTTAGCGTTGCTAGAGCGTATTTATGGTAGTTATTGTAATTGTTATATACTTGAGGACAAAAACTCGAACTTTCCACAGAGGTGTGGTAAAAATTATAAAAAAAATTTTCTTCTTATCAAAGGGCAACGACTATAATCAGTTTTTATTTCCATTGCAGGGGTTTCGGAAAACAGGGATATCAATGTCAAGGTGCGAATCCGCTATGATTATTAATTTTTATATAAAATATGACTAATTTCATAATATAATAAATTTAATTTTATCTTCAGCTTGTCAGACGGCAGTTCACAAGAAGTGTCACGACAAACTACTAACGAAATGTCCAGAGAGTGGTCGAGAGTCAGAAAATACGATTGTAAGTATTACACCATAAATAACCAAACATGAGTACACACATCCATTAATTTTTGGCCTCCTTTAGACTGGCATTTATTAAGTTATTTGCTTATTTATACATATTATATATTATTATTATGTGTATTATAATATAATAACAATAATCATCCACTAGCTAGTCGTGAATTAAAAGTATTATGAACTATAAAAATTTGTCCTTCGTAAAAGTCATTTTAACTGATGATAATAAGATAGAAACAGGGTTATTTTTACTGTTGCTTAATATTTTTAATTGCTTTCATCCTTTAGAAAACGAAAAAATCAACTCAAAAATAAATAAATTGATGAAAATATATGCAATTTTTGTAATATATTTTCTGCAGGATGTTTTTAAATTATCCTATAAGTATATTGGATCTCGTAACGAAGCATTTTTTTTTTTATTAAGATCACATTTGATTTTTTTAAATTTCGTGCCAACTCTCGTTCCCTTTAGCGCACATCTCTTATAACAATTGTTGAAATAATTAAAAAATAATTTTTTTATATGATAAAATCCAGTAAGAAAATTTTATACATATTAATAAATATATACTGTATAATGGATAATTAAAAAATCTATCAATATCAATTTGTTGGCCTGTTAGATGAGAATACGTCTTTTAAAATGACGCCAAGTATGTACACGTCTGCTTGATGACACTATAATATTACGTCGCACTCACGCAAATTAAACCTATATAATAACAATACTAATTTTGTTTCAAAAATACTACTTTTTACTAGTTAGATATATCTGTGCAAATCCTTGTAATTTAAAAAACACAAATTTAGCACAATTTTATCCTGTAGTTTGAAAATAGCAAATAATATTGGTGAAAAATAAACAGATTATGATCAATTTTAATTATTTATATCAAGAATTGCCGTCAGAATTGAATCTACGTCTAGATAAAATTTCGGACGATCGTGATGAAAAAGCAATCATTATATATAACTAAATAAAACAAATAGGCCATATAAAAAATTTTTTTTATCGAGATTCAAGTGTCGTGGATAGAAAAAATTTACAGTTATTGAATGAAAATTTATCGAGTACTATTTCAACTAGAAAAATTAGTGAAAATAAACTCGACGAGTGTAGAACACACTCTATTGCTTTGCATAATCTCAGAAAGCAATTTTGACAATAATTTTTAACAAATCTCGTAATTTCAGTACTTGAGACAACGATTCAAGGTAGATGTACCTCACAGATTTCGATCTGCTACATTTATGTCTCCAACTTTCTGCGACCATTGTGGTTCCATGCTCTATGGTTTCTTCCGACAAGGAGTTAGATGCGATGGTGAGTCAAAATTGCTACTAAAAAAACCATCTGTAATAAAAAACGGCTTGGTAATAATTTTCGTCATGAATTTTTAGTAATAAAAATAAATATTGTGTCAATTATTAGTTTTTTTTTTTTTTACTTTTTTTATTTGTTAGTAAGTAACGTATAATTTACTGGATATTTTTTTTTATTCATTAAAATACGATAAATAAGAACTATTAAAATAATTAAAAAAAAAAAATTTTTTTTTCTGAATCGGTTTTAAAAATTAAATTTAACTGAAATCGATCTATAGTTTATTTTTATTGATAAAAAATTTTTTTTGCTACAATTTTATTGTTACTCAAGGAATTTTAATGTAAAAAACTGATGAAATCTATAGTTAAAATGTTTCTGAATATCCGTTGTATTTAAACCTGGCTCAATAAAAAATCAATCAGACAGTTAAATAGTAATATATATAGCTTTTTTATATTGTCAAAAATTGGCATCGATATTTGGCGCTATCGAGCGTAACTGACTGGCTGCAGAACGTCTGGCTAGCATAGCGCTTGTTAACTATTCTGGCTTGCTTAAGCATATGCATGCAGATTCAAATTTTCAACGACTTCTGCATTATTCCTGCTGCAATTACAAATTGCTTGGGGGCTTAGAGGGGCACGGGTGCAGTTTTCAACACGGTTATTAGAGTCTTGGCTTGTCGTGTATATAGTTAGCATGCTAGGAAGCCTCATATACTAGAATTCTATTATTACACTTGGGTCGCTGGCTTAAACTCAGTCGGTCTTGGCTCCCTGAATCGTGAGAACGCACCTGAGTGTCTTTGTCTTTGCTATCAACCCCTTTTGGTCTATTCAAAGTGAACGTGTCTACGAAAAAAATTCTGTAAAAAAAAGTCTATCAATAATTTTAGACGTAACAAACTGTTGAGCAAGATGTATTACGGAGATGGGCTTTCGTATTATTACGGGGGCGGTCTATTCTCCAATCACAGTTCGCTTATGACAGGAACTGGACGGTAAGCACTGGATGTATTTTTGAAAAAAAAAAAAATTTCGATTAACTATTTGCCTACATACAAGTAGGTTTAATTAAAGTATTCTTCTATAAATAAATGATTTGGCTCGAGAGCATAGAAATAACCAGTCTTTGTTAATGTAAAATAGTTTAAAATTATCTCAGGCCTGTAGGTTATAAGTTTCTTTTAATCATGAGGTTCACGTGATATTTTTTATTTAAATGGATGTCTTAAGCATTTCCGCAATATTGTGATGTGGTTGTGCTTGGTGGAGAAAACACCACATTCATCACTGTCATTGCGAAATACATCCTACGTCTCGAGCTCTATTTAGGCTGTCAATATTTTTTAAAAATTCGGTAAAGTGCGGTAATTAATGAAGTTTTTCGATCGTCGCGGTGATTATTTGTATCTACCGCGCATTGTACCGGGTAATTAATGGATTTGTATTTAAATTCTATGCTATGGTGACATTTTAGTGTGATGATGACTGATGTATATAGACTTTTGTTTATTCAATGTATTTATTTTATTACTTGTTTAATTGCGTCGTTCAATCAACTTTCGTTTGATCGCTCCCGTTAACTTTGTTGCTCACGCCAATAATCACTTGGTCTGCCGCCAAAAGCACAAGTCGAACACTAGAACATGAAGCACTCTGTTTTAACGATACCATTCCTAGCGGATTGCGATAGGATGCGAATTTTCTACATTCTATTGTTTATTCCAAATCACGTTATATTCTCCGCGATCCGGAATATTTTGTAAAAAACATTAAACCCGGAAAATTATTCAATCGATGTTTTAAGGCTAAGAAATAATAAAATTTTCTAGTTTAGTCAAAGAGTAAAGGACTAATTTGTTTATTTTGTTTTTTCATTTGTTAACCTGCGAAGATAAAAAAGTCGGACGGTACTTAAAAATTATTTTGAGCATTCAAATTATTTAATTTTTTATGGTATCAATATTATTATTTTACGCTTTGAGGTTGGTTAGTAAGTATGTAGTACGAAAAAGCAATTGGTTATAGCCAAAAGTATGTATACGTACGGCAAAGAGTAAAAAAAAAATGTGTTTATTTCAATAGTTAGATAGCGATTCTGTTTTCCTGAATTTCAAATTCAGAATGCCTAAGCTGGAAAAGAATTTGGAGCCTATGAGCTTCGACAGAGCCTCCTTAATATTATTTTATTCTCGTCCATAATAATTGGATTCATGCCAATATAATCGACATTCACGCGTACATCAATCGCTCGTGTGTTTACAACACGAAGTAAAAATATTGCTTCATATCGAGGCCAGTTGCAATAATTGAGTACATCGGTAGTATATAGATAATATAGTATAACTCGTGAGCTTAAAAGCTCCACTTTCAAAAAAAAAATTTTAATTCAAGGTTAAACGGACTGACATTTAAAAATAATAATCTTGTAAAGAGTCTTTTAGTTCGCTAAAATAAAATTTGAAAATATATATATTTTTTTAATCTTACAAAATTGTTACATGAAATGTTTGATGACATTCCAAACCAATTAGGCGGAGAAAAGTGTCACTTTTTTTTTCTCGCGTCATCGGGTTTTAAACAAAAAACGATGCGAGAAGGTATGAAAATAAACACAACTTTTTTTTTTTTGTTTATTTTTCATAAATTTATTTTCATAAATTATAAAATTTCTTATAATTTTCAGGACAGTGACAGTGATGAGTTTCGTGTATTAGTAAAAAAAAAAAAACGAAATTTTAGATGAAGCTCAGAACGTTGTAAAAAATTTAAAAATAACAAACAATGTGTTATTTTAATTATCAAAAAATTATCTAGCCGTATTTACTTTTTTGTAAACACCCACAACTGCAAATATTTAGTTTAAATGACAAATAATTTGAATTTATAGTAAATTTATATTTACTGATTAGGATATAGCGAAATAAAAATATTTTCTAATTCCACTATTGCTAATTTTCTAAATACATTTTGAAACAATAAGAATAATATTAATAAAAAAACGTTATTTGCTATAAATTTACAGAATTTTTGCAGTATTTTTTCAAGCATTCAATTTTTTAAATTAATAATTTGCTGTGAGCGGACTTCACCCGTAATAAATCGAACTTTCAGGTATGGTGAAAAGAAGTATAGGTATATATATCGAGAGAAAAGTAGACCATCTCAACCCGCGTGTGATTGTCACCCAAGATGGGCAAACTACTATTTTAACAGGTTTCTATAAAAAAAAAAAAAAAATCAAAAAGCACTCGCCAAATGACTATAATTCGGGTTTTTCGATATTAGATAAAAAAACTTTTTTTTCTATGTCAAATTATCCCTTACTCTGCAGTTAGGTTTATAGTTTTAAAATTTTTAAAAGAAATGTTAGTATAATTCCTGAGCGCAAGAAATATACGTCAAATGGATTTGTTACCTTTCTCCCCGCAGGACCTACGCACCGTTGAGATATGCGCCACACCTATCAACCATCTCCGAGTCGGCCTTGAGCACGTATCGTCGCTATTCCCCAGCGGTGATATCAGCTCGTCCACGGCGAATCATTGACACGGCAGACATTGACGTATCAACACCCCGAACCTTTCAAACCAATCACACTCATGGAAATCGTCTTCGTCGGGACCGTCCAACCATCCGAATTCGGTCTCAAGCCCTCAAAGACAACCCAGCTCTGCGGGACCACATCGAGCGTCGAGAAAAGACAGTGGGCGAGCTTTTAGTCGAAAAGTTTCTAATAAAAGACAAGAAACTCAGTCCTGACGACATCAAGATGAAGCTATACCACCAGGTGAACATAGAGGCGGCGAAGGAGCAGCAAGACGCGATTCAAAAACGAATAACTCGAAAAATGAAGAGGCGACGATCATCCGCGGATGTTCAGATCGATCCGGTGCAGTTGCAGCGTGAGATAGCACTTGCTCAAGCCCAGGCGGAGGTTTTGGACAATCTTGTGGCGGAGGAACAGGCGGAGATAGAGGTGGAAACGAGAAAAGAAACTTTCCAAAAACATCGAGGATCGTCCGCAATGTTGAGAAAGAGTGACAGTGAGTCGGATGTCAGTGAGAGTGTAGATGCCAAGAGAAAAATCCCAAAAAAGCTGAAGAAACGAAAAAAGACTACGGAAAAACCTTCACCACCTGAGGAAAATTTTAAAGTAGTGAAGGACGATGAAATTCAAGGTAATAGCCTGAAAATTGAAGACTCAAACGTTGGAAATGTTGACCAGGCAGAACAATTTAGTGAAAATATTAAATTACCAGCTCCAAAGCCTTTTGTCAAGTCTGAGGAGCCTGCCGAGCATGTAATCGTTGTACCAGTTAAAAAATACATCCGCGATGAAAGTCGTAATAGCGCGTATCTAACGCTGAAGGCACCAGTTGGAAAGGTGCAGCGAAATGGTAAGTTGGGTAAGAGTGAGGCTCTTCGATCGATTGCTGATGACGGCTCATCAAAAGCTGCCAAGAATCGATCTAAAGATATCATTAAGAGTGATACGGAGGTCAAAGTCACCTCTGTCATGCTTAAGGAGGGATTAGAAGAGTTGAGGGAGTCCGCGGGGAGAAATAAAACGAAGCAGAAACAATCAGTGGACCCTGGTCAAGTCACCGAACAGCATTCAATCTCGGTGTCAACGTGCGACAGTGATCAGAGTTTAGATTGTCGTGAGCCACTTGAGAGTTTTTTAACAAGCACACCTCATGATAAATCCGAGGATGTGATTTGCAATTCTGGTGAGAGTAAAAGAGAAGCAGAGTCTACGGAAAGTCGACAGCCTTTGAGTGAGAGTGACTTGGCGAAAAATCTAAAGAACGTTTGTCAATTAATTAATCTTGGAGGGAGTGTGAAGTTGAGTGAAGATTCTAAGGTGACAAAGGAAGAAAATTCTGTGTGGCTTGGTGGAAAAAAAGTTTCGCGGGAGAAAGAATCTGTGATAGAAAAAACAACTCAACTTACACATTGTGGTGATAAAAAATATTTAAGCGAATCGTTGATAAAGGAGGAAGAAAAAGTACAGGGTGCAGATGAAATTTTAAGCGAAGTAGAAAAAAAGAATGGTAAAAAACCCTGGAATGTTAGAAATCTCTTGAAATCACCAATTGAAAAATCGGAAAATGATAAAACAGAATTTACGAATTTTAAAGTATTTAAAGATTTGCCGTCTAAGAATTTTGAACGACCACTAAAAAATAAAAACCTAACAAAGCTTATGCACTCATCGACTGACAGTGGAATAGGTTCGTTAGAACCTACGGAAGAAACGGTAGAAAAGTCGGAAAAAACGAAGATCCTGAAGAATTCTAAAGGGCTATTTTTTGAAGGTGAAGAAGAAATCAAATTAAAACTACCGGAGCAAAATCAGAAAGAAAAATTAGTGATTGATAAGAAATCTTTAGACCAAACTGATAATTACAAATTTAAAACAACGACTTTAGACATAAAAAAAGATATTAAACTTACACGTACAAATGTCAACAAATCAATTTCTAAAACCCCAGAAGTAAAAACAAAAAAAACAGGATTAAAAATTTTTTCTGCAGAAAAAGAGATAGTACCATTGCCTAAAAAAATTCTAGAAGATTCATCAGAGGATTCATCAGTTGATTTTTGGAATGAAATTAAAGCAAAGGATTCATTAAATCTACCGAAGAAAAATTCTCTGATTGAAATAGCAACAGTAGAACCTCTAATTTTACCGCAAATTGAGCAAGTGAAATTAGATACATTATCAGTGAAATCGCCTGGCGACTCAGTGGGTCATGCGATAAAAAATAAGTGCACCGAGAGCCTAAGAAAATCAGAGAAGGAAGAAATCGTAGAAATTATTTTTAACACAGCGTCACCCGAGACGCCGAAGTATAAAACTGACGAGAAAAGTTCAGAGAACTCTGGAAGCAAGAAAAAATCACTGAAGAAGCAAGAGCCAGTATCAGAAGAGTTTCTTGAAGAAGAAAGTCCAAAAATGGCGACAAACTGTGAAAATATCATTTTGCCTGCGGGATTACCCATCATAAACGAGTCAAAGATAGAACTTCAAGAGGCATCCGAGCCCTCAACTCCAGTCACGGATAAGCCAGTGCCAGCGATAAACATAGTTGAAATGCCATTGGTGTCAAGTGCCAACGAAGACGTTGAAGATGAGGAGGACGACGAGCCGAAAACACCAACAAACGAGGAAACTCAAAGTTCAACTAATATTTCCAAGTGGTGTGGCAGCCCCAACTTATCGAATTTCAATGAGAAGGAGGTTGGTACATTTGATTCTGGAAATGAGGCCGCGAGTTTACAGTTGTCGAGTAAGAAAAAGTTGGGACGTCGGAAGAAGTCAGTCGTGAGAAGTGTGGAGAGTACGATAAAAAAGATTCCTGAGGAACGGTCAGCATCAAATTCTTCGGAGGTAACGCTAAAACCGGCGTTTAATCTTCCATCGCCAAAAATAAGTCCGAAAAATTCACCAAAAACAAATCGACCGGTTGATCTCATCAAGATGTTCTACACTACACCAGCATCCCTGTTGACTGCCACGCCTAGAGACCTGTCAAAAGTCAAACGGGCCAAGATCAAGAGAAGAAAACACTCATCTCGAACTCCGTCAGCCAGCAGTGATAGTACTGGCAGCAGCCGAAGTGATCAAAGCACGGCAACAAGCACTCGAAGTAATTCTACAGAAGTTGAGGATGAGACTGAACAAAAGCGGGTATCATCCACAAGAAGCAATGATTCCGGCTTTGATGGATCACCCAGACTCTCGAGTATAAACCCATTTTATTTATTTATACAAGTGTTTTCATTATATTTCATTGCATGGATTTGAAATGCCTGGATTTGTTTGATAAACGCGCCTAAAATGACAGCTTAAAAAAATTATTGACTGACGGTTTGTAATAATCATATGTATAAAAAATCATTGCTTGGAATATTGAATTTTTTTTATGACGGCAAAAAGCTCTTTGGAGTGTAGCCAATATTTTTCGTGATCAGTTTGCGTAGACGCTTTATTTTTATATTGTCTTGCATTTGATTCAGGCTGTAACTCGTGATCATTCGATTGATACTTCGCAAGATCGTGTGTCTATTAATCCAACGATTATCCTATACTATATCTAAAACAGTTTATAATGAATATTTTAAAAGAAGAAATCCACGTATTGTTAAAAAAGTTTGCAACCAAAATCGGATAATCAAGGTCTATAATATCGAAATCTTTATGTCGTCATATGTTACCTAACAAACTTAATGAAAGCCTAACGTATATGCTCATGGGATGTGATAACTAATCTAAAACCGGGTATGTAGTTGATTTAAAAAAAATGACTGTTTGATCGATCGCAATGTGCCAGGCAAACACGACGAATAGTCAGGGAAGAATTTCATAAAAGATATGTGATATAAAAAAGGTATGTTAATATTGTTTAATACACGTTTAATTAGACTGCGACATGGCGTGCCATAAGAAATGTGAAAAGCTCACTGGTAATCTCTGTGGACTCAATCAGAAGCTCGTGTCTGAGGCTCTGCAGGCGTTAAAGAGAGGTAAGAAGTTTTTTTTCTAAGATTTCTAATTTATCTAATTTATTATTAGATTTAATTATAATTATTATTTAGCTATCGACTTAACAAATGATTTGTTAAGTGATGATCCTATTGCAGTTTCTAGTCTTGTACAACATATTTCGAAGATATTAGCAGTCGATCACGTGACGTAGCTTCAACTTAACTCACGAGTTTCCCCTCAACATTTGCCAAAAATCTTGCGCACAACTATTTTCGTTGTATATATATATTTGTCTGTCTTTCGTGGTGTGTCCCGCCGCTCTTGAACTCGGCTCCTGGTACTTTTGCAGACTGTTTGTTTAGCCCATGACGTCAGACGCGTTGAGACACAGAGCGCGCCGAGTTTTCTCACGTCCAATACACGAAAGATCGTCTACTTCATCGCAGTGATTACGGGAATATACACGTGAAATTATGCGATCGCGAAAGTTTGTTCGTCGACGGTTAAATCCTCAAAGTAATGGCGTCAATTTGGAGACATCATCTTGTGTGTTCGACGAGTATTCATCAGGTATGAATATTATTTTCTATTCCTGAAAAAAAATCTTCTCAAAATAGTTCTCCACGACCTCCGGACGTCTAGGTGTCTTTTTTTTTTTTTTTTTCGTCACAAAACATGACATTGTGTGTTTTGGCTGAGATGGTTAAAAAAAAAAAACTCGTAGGTTTACGCGCGACGATACACGCGCTTCGGATCAACTTTCATTAGTTGGATATTTTGATAATAAGGCATGATTGGCTTCTTAAATTGTCTAAATTTATCAATTCTTTCATTCTACAAAAGTTCATTGCTTGTGAATCTTGCCAAAAATACGTCCAAATTCATCAGTTAGTTTGGGTTTTCACTAATACTCGACGGACGGCGCATATTTTCAAAGCCAACTGTCGCCTCAGAGTGTGTTGTTCGACAATTATTATTGTTGGCACCCGGATGCAATTAGCAATATCATTTCATCTAGGTTCATGACTCATCCACACTATTAATCAGGAAATATGATTTGAAATATGCATTCGCGGTTGGCGAAATTTCAATCTAATCATTCTTTGGTAACGAGAGCTTTTTATAAATCTTTTCAACTTATGTTAATATTTTTCTACGATTGAGATATATAATTGTTTTTTTCCAACATTGGAAATACATTTTTTGTATTTCGGATTTGACGATAGGTGAAGGATTAGAAAATGATGGGTTTTTAGGTCAGAATTTGAGTATTGAAGAATTTTATTGGAACAATTTCATGTCACACTATATTAACAGACTGAACAAATTTAACGACGATCTCAAGCTTCCGGGTTTTCTATGCCAACTCGAGTGCGCAAGCGTTTGCCTCGTTTTTCAATAGTCATTCAACCCTCTCTCGTTCTTTCCATGACCCTGATGTCTTTGCATGCGCCTCACGAGTATTTCTTGCATTAGATCCCACGCATGCACGTGGCAACCGCCTACTTCCAATAATTTGTCATGTGTATTACACTTATTTAAATTAATATCAAATATAAAGAGACACACTGCAAGAATAATAAAATATCGGTGCAACTTGTAAAGGTTTTATAAAACATGTCATTTAGTTCAAACTAGATTACGTGACAACTGTTAAGTCAAGTTTCAAGTGCGTATACAATTTGAAATTAAGTGATACTATACACTGGTCTATCTATTTTCGAAGAATATGTCGCACCGCCAAGAGTATCTGACTTTCATTATATTTCAACAATGCGAAGTCAGGCTCGAAAATCTTAACGATATTCAAAATTCATTAAATTACTTATTTATTTACTGACCTTTTTTACTTCACAGCGCCGTCGCAGTCGTCAGCGGATAATCCACGGAACTCTGGCAACTCGGATCACATTCATGGCAGTGGACGTATTACACCACCAGCAACAAACTTACCCAGATTTAAAAAATATGTCGTGGATGACTTTAATTTCCTCAAAGTAAGTTTCGATACTCGATCGATTAATTTTTTTATTAAACGTGTGGAAAGTAACTTATTCCATTCTGGCTAAAATAAATATTTCAACTGGAAAAAAATTCATTTGAACCGTTTAAAATAGTAAAAAACTAAAAATTTCCATTTAGTTGTAAGAAAAACTTGAAAAAAAAAAAAAATACGATCGTCGTAAATTGTAAGTGATTTTTGTATTTCTAACATCGGATATTAAATATTTTTCAAAAATGTACTTTTCATATAATATGATATAATGTGAATAGTACTTTGTCCGTGTTTTAAAAATCATTCTAGTGGGATTATGAGCGTTTAGAAAGAAAAAGAAAACGAAAAATGTTTGTTTATTGCATCACTCACATAAGCAATAGGCTGAAACGTCGGCAAATCTTCATTGGTCCGCAAAATATTTAGGCAAACTTCCAGAGAATTGTCATGAGTTGCCAAGTCCAAGTAGTGTTTCGTATACGCGTTTCTTGGAAAAAAGACTTATATGATTTATAGAGTGTGTAAAGTGTATAAAGCATGAAATGTTGTTATTCCAGTTAAAATTATGTTAGTAAATAATTAAATTTTTAATATATTGGATTGTTGTTTTTTTTTGACAGGTTTTGGGAAAAGGCAGCTTTGGAAAAGTTTTATTGGCGGAATTGCGTGGAACGGATTGCGTTTATGCTGTGAAATGCTTGAAAAAGGATGTAGTGCTGGAAGATGACGATGTTGAGTGTTCTTTGATTGAGAGGAAGGTCCTTACTCTGGCCACACGACATCCCTATCTTTGCCATCTTTTTTGCACCTTTCAGACAAATTCTCATCTTTTCTTTGTGATGGAATATCTCAATGGTGGTGATCTAATGTTTCATATTCAAAAGTCCGGTCGATTTCCGGAATTTCGAGCGAAATTCTATGCTGCAGAAATTTGGTCGGGTTTAAATTTTTTACATAAAAAAGGCATTGTCTACAGAGATCTCAAGCTTGATAATGTTCTACTCGACTTTGAGGGACATATCCGAATTGCGGACTTTGGGATGTGCAAGCTGCAGATATTCCTGGATAGAACTGCTGACACATTCTGTGGCACGCCAGATTATATGGCTCCTGAGGTTTGTTTTAGAATATCTGCCCTAAATACAAAACTTTGAAAATTTTAATTAGAATATATACGGAAACATATGACAAGACTTATATATATATTTTTTATTGCATTAAAGATGTTTAAAAAATAAATTTGACGATGTTTAATCGAGCAAAGAAAAAAAAATTTTTTTCCATCAAATTTTCGACAAGTTATACGTATACCCTTGGGAAATTGTAACTTTTTTAGTTTTTTGCTGATAACTCGGTAACTAAGTGAGATAGCGGAAAATGTTATTAAATATAAATAATTGGCAATTTAATTACCTACAAAAAAAGTGGTATAAAATTTTTTGTTATTTCCACTAGTTTTCGAGATATTTAAAAAAATATAAATTTTCAAAAATCGATTATATCTCAAAAACTAAGAGAGTTACAAGAAAATATATATGATGTTTTTTTGTAGATTATTGCATCCTGAATCATTTAGTTTCTATAACATTTTGCGTTAACTCGCTTAGTTATTGAGTTCTCACGAAAAAACTAAAAAAATCATGGAAATAGCGAGATTTCAAACCTCTTTGAGATTCATAAAAAGAAAAAAACTTTCTTTCGGCTTTTAATATCTCAAAACTTATTCTAGATACATATATGACATTTATTTGAAAATATTAATGTTATTTAATGATATTTTTAGCATAAGTGACATAATACGCTGTATTGAAGCATGTTTCGAGCTTTAAACACTTCTAAAAACTTAATTAAACTCTTTAAAACTACTTTAATTAATAAACAACTTTATTTTAAACATTTATATAGGGTGATGAATCATTTTAAAATTAAATTCTAGTTTTTCAAAAAAAAAAAAATCATCTTTTCAACAATCTTATTCTTTTCTTTTGTTTTTTTTTTTTTTTTTATTAAGATTAAAACTATACTGAGAATAAGCACTCTGTGTGATTTTTGTTAAGATCAAGAGTAATTTTATGGAAAATAATTTATTAAACAAAAATTATATTTTCAGATAATCAAAGGACTAAAGTACAATCAATCGGTAGACTGGTGGTCATTTGGAGTGCTACTTTACGAGATGTTGACAGGCCAGTCACCATTTTCAGGTTGTGATGAGGATGAACTTTTTTGGAGTATTTGTAATGAACGACCATTCATACCGCGATACCTCAGTCAAGAATCTATGGACATTTTAGTCTGTTTATTGGAGAAAGACGCAGGCAAGAGGCCACTAGGCCATGAAATTCAAGTGCACACATTTTTCCACGTAAGAATAAAATTATTTTCCCTCATTTTAAATGCTCTAACTTTACGAATTACAATAAGGGATATTTATATTTTCAGCACATTCACTGGGATCGGCTGGAACGACGGTTATTGGATCCACCGTTTAAGCCTGCTCTCGAGCATACGCTCGACACGAAATACTTTGACACGGCTTTCACAGCTGAGAGACCTCGGCTCACGCCAGTACCTGAACAAATTTTAAGTTCCATGGACCAGGGAGTGTTTAGAGGGTTTTCATACACTAATCCCAATGCTACTGACTGAAAATGTACAGAGGATTTATACAGTGAACGACATGTTAAATGCGTTTAGAATTTTTATTGTGCTGTGATGAGGCGAATAAAATAGACGCCAAAGAAAATTCATCAGTAGGAATCGATTGTAAGTTTATATAGTGATATGAAAGAGGGTTAACAAAACGCTTCATCTGTTTGAAGAAAAAAAGTACAAAAATTTTCGTCTTAAAAAACTAAAATTTCTTTAATATACATTTAGAAATGAAAAAATTATTGTTCTGTAAATAACCAACAAAAGTGTTATATAGCAATTTATTTTGCAAAATTTTGAAAAATGTTTTGAAAAAAGTGAAATTTACATTACTAAAAATAATATAATAAATATTACGCAAATAAAGTTTTAATTTTCGTTAAAATAGTTTGTTTTTTTTTTTAATGAGCACTAAAATTTATAATCTCATGGTTATATCTCGATTTTATCGATTTACTTGGAATTAATTTTAGTTTTTTAATACGACAATTTATCAGGGATTTTATTTTATTCTAAAATTTGGAAAGTTTTAAGAATTTATGTCAATGGATTTACGTCGTTAAAAAATTATTGCGTTGACGTTTTATTTAGTGAAGCGCGACCAGGAGATCTAAAACTGATGAGATGCTTCACTGCAATCACAACTTCAGTCTCTCTATTATTACAATCGAATTCAACTATAAAAAAACACTTTAACGTTGTTGATTTGTTTATAGAGAGAATAATTGATAGCTCTCTTTTTTTATAAATAATAAATGATATTAATCGTTTGTAGATATAGTAAAACTTATATCTTCATGATGTTTCACGTGTTTGAGGAATTTTCATGATGAAAGTATTTTGAAAGTATTTTTGTAGAAGCCAGCTATCACTATTCTCGCAGTCTATTTTTGAGATAGCATGATTTCTGGGATGCATTGGTTGACGCGGGTTCTGTAAAATATTCACATATGTGTCAGAAGAAAAAAGCTGATTTTATAAAATGTGTTTGAATTGTATACGATAAATGAAATATCACTCGTAATTTTGGTCTAGTTATTTATTAAAAGTAGATTTTTCATGATAATAAAAAAAATTGTATATTTCAATTAAACATAAAATATAATTAATGTAAATTTTTAGAATGATGCGAAATTATTTAGATTTTGAATATTTCAAAATAAAACCTTTGACTTTATCAAGTGTTTAAAAAATTATACATACGAGTAAGTATTTAATTATACGATAAATAACTATGAAATAAAATATTAATTGGATATCTTGAGAATTTTAACAATAAAACATTATTCTGCTATAAATCTATAATGAGAAATTTATTTAAAATAATTTTCAGAATTTTTCGTAATTTCAGTTAATATAATTTCATCATTGTTGTGATCAATAAAAAAATTAATTAAACTTCCTAACATTTTTTTTACTTTGCCGTAAAATTTTTATCTTGCCTTCGAGTCGTTAAAGAAGTTTATAAAAATTATTAGAGACTAACTGATGATAGTATAGTTTTTTTTAAGCTCTGAAAGGTTGAGAAATTTTATTCCTAGTTGCCTGTTTCGTTTTTGCTTCTTTTACATATAATTTCCGCCATATACCTTGTCATCTCCCTTCTGACTTTCTCGATTTTTTCTCCTCTGAATCTTCAACAAACTCGTATGCAGCTTAATTGCTTTGGCTCCGCGCTGACTTCACGCTAACTTTAGATCCCCAAGGAATTGGCAAATGTCAGCTTGGCGTGTCTGATGGACGCCAAGAGGAAAGTAATGAGCTCTTATTTTTCTTTTAAAGTCTTACACTCTACTGATTATTACACGAGATTAAATTTACAACCAATAAAAAGATTTAATAACTTTTTTTTACGTTTTATTAAGTATTATAATATAATAAAAATATTAAATAATATATTTCGTGCTTTTTATACATATACGTTTTTACAGCAGAAATACGTTTGTTTTAGGAAAATTTTTTTTCTTTTTAAAATTCAACCTTAAATCACCAGAGAACCAAATGTAAGAAGAAAAAAAATTCAGTTGCCACTCAAACTAGGTTACAAAATATTGAAAAAAAAATTTTTTTGTCATTTGAACTATTAAGTTTTGCTATCTAATACCTCCTTAAGCCAAGTTTGTAGTTTACAACTGAATCAATTACGTGCAATCGTAAAACTTCTATCGGCGCTTCAAAACACAGATCTTATAACGAAAGCAGTAAATTAGAATCTGCAGCTATTTTAATGTTCATCTTTATATTTTCCTCTCTCTTGTGGCCGAAAAGCACTTTGAGGTCTATTAAGTACTGCCGCATATACATACAATCTCTCACTTATCCCATACTGACTTGATGACTTCCGGTCTCTGTGATGTTTGCTTCAGAACGTAAGCAGTACGCGACCATGTGTCTAAAAATGCGCAAAATGGCAAGTAAGTACCACTAAATTAGAGTTAACCATATTAAATTTGCAATTAAAAAAAATGTTAATAGACTATTCTCAGCGCAACCCAAGAAATTTGACGATTTTTATCAATTTTTTTTTTTTTTTTGTATCATTTACACATTATTATTATTCTTGGGTGTTTTGAGAATATTTTTCAAATATCTTAATGTTAACTCATAACAAACATTACGAACAATCAAAAAAAAAAAAAGAGTCAATAACGAACAAAAATTAGAAACAAAAAATTGAAAGCGACGATCAACTTGCTGGCTAACAGTTTCGAAAATCTCTTTTATCTTCCTTTGAGGGTCTTAGTTTTTTCTTCTAACTAATGAACATTTGCTCGTCTGTAGTTTCTTTCATTGGGTCTGTATCGGCCGAGCGCGCGTAGGATGTATACGATTTAACGAGTCGTGACTCGCTGGCGAACTCGATGGCAGTGTTGGACTACTCATCTTCACGGCGCGGGTGTGAAGATTTATAAATAGACGAGTAAGTCTCGTCCAGTGATCCGTCGGTCCCTACAGCAGAGGTTATTTTTGAGATGCGTCGAATTGCTGCGCTCCTCTTCATCGCCAATGTCTCAGTCGCGAGGAGTTTGGCCTCGAGTGTGTCATCCGGACGGCTTGAATCAGTATTAAACAAAGGTGGTGGTGCAGTGAGCATAAAATAACACTTATAAACCTATAACTCATTGTTATTGCTAGCCAAAACGTGAGGTAATTAAAGAAAAAAAAAATATGTGACACTATTCGCCCACCAGTTCATTATTTTCCTCTGTTGACATGCAAATGCTCCTCTTCGCCGCAAGTTGCAGCGTCAGTTGAGCATGGAGTTTATTTATATACACTTGTGGACGACTGAGAAGTGGTTTAGTCCGGTGAATTAATGAAAGCGTGAAATCGTTGCACGATTTCCATCTGTTTTTCACTGCGTTTGCGTTGATTTGCAATTTTGCAACGATAAAATGTGTCAGTAATGGCGAAGAAAACATGAAAACAACGTGATCCACGCTTCAACTTGTTTATACTATTAATGCCAAAAATGTTTAGCTCGTTGAGACTCGCTACGATGCGTTCTCGCGACAAGAGCCGGACTCGTCCTGGAAGTGTGGCGACAACAGCGAGTTCAGACTCGGCACGAACCGAAGACAACGGTCAGCAGCACTATGGATCGCACAAGTTCCTCATGCTAGATGACTTGGACTCACTGGGGTCTACTCCGACGGGCGTTTCCTCAAAGGTGGCTCAAATACGTGTGGAGCGAGAGGGCGGTAGCCTTGGAGTGACTCTGCGCGGTGGAGTTGCCAGGGCTCTGGTAGTCACCGGTGTAAAATCAGACGGACCTGCAGCTCGAGAGGGTCGTGTAAGGCCTGGTGATCGACTTCTGGCTGTAGACGACACGGAATTGAGAGGCCTCAGCCTCGCAGATGCTCAGAGGGCTCTCAAGAGAAGCTCGGATTCTCCTGTTGCTTCTCTGACTATCGAGTATGATGTTGCTAATATGGAAGAAGCTCGTGCTGCTACCTCAGGACCTCTCCTTGTCCAATTGGAGCGGGGATTCTCGGGTAAGGTCGTTGGATATCTTGAAAATGTTTATCATTTCAAAATTTATTCATATACTTACAGTTGACCAAGCATCAATAAAACATGTTTTTTCTTTTAATCCAAAATTTTGTTCGATTTTTTATGAATTTTTTTTCTTCAAAGAGCAAAATGAGTTACTGAAATATATTTTAATTGTGTTGATATGGTGTTTTTTTTTTGTTTTAATTTTATTTCAACAGAATGTGTATAAATACTTACAGGAGAACTAGGTCTGACAGTTAGAGAAACTCCAAGTGGGGTCTACATCGAGAGTCTGCGCCCAGCCAGTACCGCAGATCGATGTGGAGCCCTCCAGCCAGGAGATAGACTACTCGCTGTAGATGATACGCCGGTTCAAGATGCTATTACAGCCGCGAAGCTGCTTAAGAGCGTGGCGAATAACTGCCGAATCGCGCGGCTACAGATACTGCCCAGACCGCCGAGCACATCCTCGAAAACGATCAAGCGGCGGGCACAGCCTCAAGCGCAGTCTGGCAATAATCAGACTCTTTATAGTAAGGAGAATCTAACAGTTTTATTGAGACCGGATCATCGGGGCCTTGGGCTTGCGCTCCGACTCGCCGAAGATGGAATCAACTACGTGGTCGATCTTCTTGAAGCTGGCGGACCAGCGGAGCGCAGTGGAGTGCTTCTACCCGGCGACAAGATTATAGCCATTAATCGCAGAATTCTTCGCGATATGTCGTCTTCGGAAGTTGCCGCTATTCTAGAGTCTTCACAGGTACGTTTGAAAAACAGTACCAAAACAAATTTCACTAAGTACTCAGGGGATATTTTTATTTGACGAAAAATCGATATTCAGTGAATTTTTTTTTTTCATTATAAATATTCCGGGGATTCTGATTGATCTAAAACAAAAAAAAAAATAAAACTACTTTAAAAATGGCCACTTTTTGTATAATAAAAGAATTAATTTTCATCCATTTTTCTTTGAGAAAAAATTTTTTAATATTAACTGATTTGAAAAATCCTAGTTTTTTATTTGATAAAAAATTGTAAAACAAAAAGATTAAATATTTATCGTTAAAAAATTGATTTTTTCAAATTTCAATAATTGTGGCAACAAGGTTGATAAATATTATCAAGTAAATCGAAAAAGTATACATCAATATATAACGGATTTTAATTTGAAATTTCTGTCCTTTGCATGAAAATCTTCAGGAAAAATATAGTATAAAAAAATACTTATTCGATTTTGATCAATTTCCGAATGAAAATGCCCCCTTTAACGGATAATAGTCACGGATTGATCGTGAGTTTATTAGTTAAAAAATATTATCTAAGCATCTATAGTTAAATTTGAATGCACGCTTCAGGAATGCTCGGAACTCTTTGTAGATAACTGGCTAAGTATAATTCCACACATTACAGACAGTTATGGTGAATTTTCCAAGGTAGGCTAGACAAAAATCGAGTTCAAAACGATAATCCATATCAATAGATTTATAAAACTTTGTTGTTACAACCTAGGTGGAGCTGATGATAGAGTACAAGGTCGGAGGATCTGTTGTACCGAGTTCAGGAGTATTTACAGTACGAGTGGCACGTCCTTTAGGAGGTCAACCGGACCTGGGTTTGACCGTCAACGAGGATTTAATCATCGCTGAAGTCCGACGGGGTTCTCTGGCTTATAGAACGGGTAGCTTAGCAGCGGGGGATCGGCTTCTGGCGATTGACGGTCAACGACTGGATCCAGGAGACCTCCGGCAAGCTGCGCAGTTGCTTCATCGCCCTGGTGGATCGGTAGTGGCACTGACAATCCGAAAACCTGACAACACAGCCGAGTAAGTTGATAAAGAAAAAAAAGGGGAAACACCCGTTTATTATTTTAATAATTTATTCATGTCTATATAAAGCTGAAAAGGCGTGAGAAGAATCTTAAAATGTTTACAAAGAATTAAAAAAATAGAAAAAAAATTCTAAATTTGTTATAAAATTGAAAATCTTTCAAGAAAGTAAAAAAATCAACAATTTTTCAAAAATTTAACAAAAAAAAATTTTTTTTATTATGTAAAATTACTGAAAAAATACTAACTTTATTGGATAGTTTGAAGAATTCCCGTAAATTTCGTAATTTTTGTGAAAAAATTGAGAAAATTTTTAACATTTCTTGCTGAAAATTTATGTGAATTCTCCAGTACACACTGGAAGGGTTAAGTTTCGGCATGGATTTCAGGGAAGGTAACGTATCTGGAGACGTAGGCCAACAACAATATCCGCCCGTGAATCTTCGATCAGCTCGGGAGAGCTTGCCGAGTGTGGACAGCGCCGTAGACTCATGGGGTGAGCTCGGAGAAATTACAGGCCCAGAAATTATTCGACTTTGGGATACTGCCTCGATTGACAGCGGCCAATTAGACTTACCAATCACTCCTATACACTCTGGGTAAGTAATTTAACAGAGTTTTCTTGCATTTGATTGTATTTTTTTATCTTTTGATCGGTTGCAGTGGTCAGGAACGTGCCGACAACCGAGCGCAACAGGTCGTTCACATTTCCCTCCACAAAGATCCAGTTTATGAGGACTTTGGTTTCTCTGTTTCCGATGGATTGTACGAAAGAGGCGTTTATATCAATCGTTTACGACCTGGCGGACCTTGTGACGGAGTTTTGAAGCCCTATGATAGAATTTTAAGGGTCAATGACACAAACACCGAGGATTGTGATTGCTGTCTGGCGGTGCCGCTGATTGCTGCAGCTGGTACTCGTCTCGATCTCTCGGTGGCTCGGCCTCTGTTTCCTCAAAATGTTGCGAAGATTCTCTAGGTCATTTTCTTCTTACATTCTTTGTATTAATTTGAATGAAGGCGAATTAAAATTTGATAATACTTTATTTGTTTGGGATAAAAACTTGAACGACTCCCAACACATAATTTACCAATATTTTTGTACGCATGCGTTTATTTATAAAAATAAATCGAGTATTTAGATAGCATTCTTCCATTTTCATACGATTCACTTGCACTTGGATCGCTGATGCCCTCTAGACATGATTTTCCTCGAAAATATTTACAATTTATTTATTTATTAATTTTTTTTTTCTTTTCATAAATAGTGCCTAAGGAACACTCGTTAGGAAGGATTTACTACTACTTACAGCAAACAAAAAGAAACACATATCGCAACTCACACGCCTCTTAATATTAAAAGCTCAAGGTTTTTTGAGTGTTAAAAAAAATTGGGAAAATTTTGCATTGGAAATATTCTTCGAAATAAAAATTAATTTTGCGTCAAATTTTATTTTACTATCTCACATTCTTTCGAAAATGTAATTCGTAATCGATTTCTAATTTAAATATGAAAGAATAAAATAGGACTTTAAATTAATCCTGGATGTATTTTATTTGTAAATAAAAAATTATGACGCATCGATAATTAATTTTTATTTTCCCGATTTTTTATTAGCACTCGGGGAACCTTAAAATTATTATCTATCTAAATTTAGATTAACTGGCCTTTCAGTCGAAATTTTTTTACTTGAATGGCTTAAAGAATATTTTTCACGTGAATAAAATTATTTATACTTAATAGTAATATTGTACACCAGGAGAGGAAATAAGTGATATCGCTTGGTTTCCGCCCTAGTGCGTCCCAGCCTAGTTTTTTCAACAGCGCAGTAAAAACGAGTATTTTGTGATGAAGTAAGGGTCAATTTTAAAGTCGATTTAGGATATAAATTTGTTAATTACAACCTTGACTTGATAATTATCATTAATTTTAACATTTTTTAACGCAGGTTGCAACTTTGAACAAAGTGAAAGATTCTCGTTTTTACACGTCGCTGTTGATAAAATACAATTTAGTGACACAAATTTAAATGCTAAACACAGTATTGTGTCGCGTCAATTGAACCTGCAATCGACTTCATACTCGATAAACAAATTAATTACAAGGATCAATATTAAATTGCTAGATTGTATAGTTTTTGCTTCGTCAAAAAACTTTTTAGTAACCTAAAACGGTACAAGCATATTTGAATTTGGCTCTAAAGCACAAGTTTGTTCAAATAAATGACTAAATCCTCAGTTTATTTACAGTCAATGTTTTTAACGACTTTAACAGAATGTCCTGAATTATTAATTTCAAAATATCATTTATTGTTCTAGAAAAAAATCTTAGCACCATGTCTATTGAGTTTTTAATATTTGATAAGTGTTTTTTAAATTACATTTTTTATCTAATTTTATATTATGAATATTTTTGTCAAAAAATTTATTTTTAACATTTTGTTTGAATGCTGATTTTTGAGATATAATTCAAGGCATTCTGTTGATAAAATCAAGTCTTTCTATCGCGTGATATATGAAAAAAAAAAAAAATTTGAAACGAAAAAATTCACTAAGGACTCGATGAAATTGTTTGTCCTAAAATTATAATACGACATTTATACAAAGAATACATTTCCTCATCGTAATCTGGGGAGCAATTACGAGAGTACTCGATTGTAATATATTTAAATATTAAAATTAAACGGCAAGAAGATTATGCGCAGCGGGTAAGTGGCCATTGTGAAACACAGTGTTGCCATTTTGAAATTCTGAATATCGAGGTAGTAGAGTTTCCTTCGTTTGAGCCTGTCTCTGATCGTACTTGGCTTTGTTGTAGCAAAACACTCCAAGTATTGCCAGAGTCATTCCAAAAATATTTAGTCCAGTCACTGGATTGCCCAGGATAAAAAGAGTTACAGCTATAACGAATATCCGCTTACTTGCGTTGGCTACAGCGTAAGTTAATGGCGTCACAATTGACATGACTGAAAACGCGACAATATTTTGAAGCCAATTCAAGACACCGTCTAGAAGTAATAATCCGAAAATTTTATAGTTCATCACAGAGTCTTCGGATACAGAGTCAGTTATTAAACTTTTCAAGTCACAAAACGCCCAAACAGGCAGAAATAGAATGAGCGCTAGACGGCCAAGAATAAAAAGTAACCTTAAATGATGGATTCCAGTGTCGCTGAGCACCTAAAAAACCCAAAACGTTAGAATGAACATTTACTCATGGATTGAAATGTGTTTCTTAAGAACGGTATCTACAATCTCTGATAAAAATTTCGATGTTAACATAGGATAACATTTATTTTATTCAATAGATTATTTTTTTCCGTTAATAATATAATCTGAAAATCTGAATTCATTAAAAAATTGTTCACCAAGGGAGTAAAAGAGGTCATTTCGATCCGTGAAAAGTTTACTGCCCATGCCGAAGGCGAGAGCAGGAATTCACGGTCAAAATAACCTCTTTTACATCCCGAGGTAGCGGGAGCAAAAACGTCATTTATTCCCGCTATGACGAAAAAAAAATTTATGTTCCAAAAAATTGAAAAATGTGACTCAACAACGATTTAATGTTAATAATTTTTGGTGACCGCTGTATACAGAAATTATTTTAAATTTATACATTTTTCCGCGAATTTTGATATTTTCAATTTTTGGAAATCTCAAAAATTTATTTAAATAAGTCTGACGAATCAAAAATTTTGAAAATTTTTTTTTTCGTCATAGCGGGAGTAAATAACGTGTTTTGCTCCCTCGTTTCCGGGAGCAAAACCCCTATTTTGCTCCCGCTACGACGAAAAATAGTATGTTTACCTCGGGATGCAAAATAGATTTTTTCTAGTCCGTCGATGTGTTTCACAGAAATTTCAATCAAAGATTGTACCTCTTATCCATCCTTAAGGAATATAATAAATTATGAGTAATATCATACTTTTTTCGAATAAATATTTTGCAATGAGAAGGCCATGGTCGATGCTAAAGCACTTAAAAGTCCAATTCCATTAAAGCTGAGTTCAGTGAGAGTTGCAATGGCCACTCCGCCAACAATTGGTACCAGACTCAGATAAACTTTGCCAGTTTGTTTCTCACGCAAGATAATTCTTGACAAGACGACTGTGAATAGCGGCATTGTAGCCTTCACTGGGTCAGAGCCAAATTTAAATTAATATACAACGCACTGATTCATCTATATCAATTTAAGTGTGAAATAAAATACAATCAAGTGCTACAAAAAATAATAACAGTCGTTATTGTGAATAACGACTGAAATATTTACCATATTGCAAGCACGTGCTTGAGAATGTGGTCATAAAGAAACGTACCAGTGTGAGCATATGACACAGGAACCTTCCAAATGCTGACGTGGCTGAATACATTGGCTAGAAACTTGCCCAGTGCCAGTGGTATAATCAGACGAAAATAGTATCTCCACGATATTTCATTGGCAGACCGTCGTACTCCCCAAAGATTGAAAAATGGGCCAGATAGTACTGTAATTGAGGTTAGTTGGACCATCGTAACTGTCATGGGATATGGAAATTCAGAAAGCAGCAGCTTGCCAACCACATTATTGCTGCTCGAAACAATGTACCATAAAACGCACAAAAAAATTATTGTTACGATTTCACGGCTTTCACGTTTTGCAACCATTTTTTCTACACACTATCACCAAATTTGCAATATCTCTCGTCGTACGTTTGTACATAAACACGCGTTTGACGTCTGATAGCCACGTCTAACCAAACCACTTGGGCTAATATATTTTTTTTTTTTCAACACTGCTCTCGATCATGCGCGTTAACTTTTTACAAGTTAAAGCGGGATTTAATAAATCATTATATGATGCGTTTGAAAATTAATAACATTTTGATTGCCTACCTGATTGATGGCTTCATATTTTTTAATTCTTAGACCTTAGAATTGGATGATAATGCAATTTTATTTCGAAAAAATGATGCACACAAGCGTGCTCGGAATAAGCGCTCAAGAGTGCTTAATTGAGCAGTCAGCGGTTCTCAGAATTATTATTATTGTATACAGCTAAAGATGTCGAGAGGTTATATGGTGTCTATTCAGACCCAACCCCCACGGCATACGGCATACGGGCCATACGTGAATTATTATTATTGTATACAGCTAAAGATGTCGAGAGGTTATATGGTGTCTATTCAGACCCAACCCCCACGGCATACGGCATACGGGCCATACGGCATATAATACACAGCAATAGACACAGTCTTCTGAGAACCGCTGACTGCCCAACTATAAGCACTCTTGAACGCTTATATTCCGACCTGGCCATACGGCATATAATACACAGCAATAGACACAGTCTTCTGAGAACCGCTGACTGCCCAACTATAAGCACTCTTGAACGCTTATATTCCGACCACGCTTGACGCCGCGGTCGAGTGCGTCAAGAATGTGTGATAAAAACACCCTATGTGTATATGAACCTATAAACATATTGGTATTAAGTTGTGAAATATGTGTAAAAACCTAGCCTAATTCCATAAATTTGACATAAAATTGATTAATCTTATTGGCAGTTATCAATAACTAATATTTTTCGATCACTTTTTAATAAGTGAACTGAATAAAAGTCACGATATATTGCAATAAACTACAAGAGAAGTTTAGAGCTTCCATGTGCTTCGACGCCGAATAGTTCCAAAGTTAAAAATTTACATTTTCAAATTCGAGTGAATATCAAACGGCTCTCAAAAATGATGGACAATTTTTTCAAGATTGAAAAAATCGGTGAAGGAACTTATGGAGTAGTTTACAAAGCCAAAGACAAATTAACCGGACAATTAGTGGCGTTAAAGCGCATTAGATTGGCAACGTAAGTATAAAGTTTTTTTTTTTGTTAAGAGCACAATACACAGCTAACTAATTAATTCATTCAATATTACTCCAAGAATCCTTTTTTTCTTAAAATTGAATCAGTAGTTTTTAAAATCAATTATACTGATTAACTAATTTTTTCCTTTGTCGATGCAAATTAATTCAATAAAAAGACAAATTAGACTGAGCCGGATGTGCAGGTGCCATGCTATACAGTAAACTGCCATAGCACCACATCATTCAGCTTGATTTATTTTGTTGAATGCTGCTTGACTAAATAATCAATCAACTAACTATTAATCCGATTGTCCTCAAGCGAATTTATAAGAAAATTATTTAATTTAAGGGAGACCGAGGGTGTTCCATCGACAGCAATTCGAGAAATCTCTTTGCTGAAGGATCTCACGCATCCGAACATTGTCCAGTTGCTAGATGTTGTTATTGGTGATAACGATCTCTATCTGGTATTTGAATATCTCCAGCAGGATCTCAAGAAATTTTTAGACTCTCTAAAATTTGTTGTTGTTGATCCAGAACAATGGGCTAAACTTGTAAAGGTAAATTTATTTAATTATCCATGTTTATCTGACGATTTGTTATAAGGCTAACTGTTTTATGGTTTTTTTTTTAGAGTTATCTACATCAATTGTTGACTGCTATTGCATTCTGTCACAATCGACTGATTCTACATCGTGATTTAAAGCCGCAAAATCTTTTAATTGATCGAGCAGGCCATATTAAATTGGCTGATTTTGGTTTGGCGAGGTCTTTTGGCTTACCTATGAGGATGTACACCCACGAGGTTGTCACTTTGTGGTATAGAGCGCCAGAAATTCTCCTGGGAACTAAGCTCTACTCGTACGCTGTCGATATTTGGAGCCTTGGTTGTATCTTTTCGGAAATGGTGAAATATTAGTTTTTATTTTGAATAACGTTATTTAACGTGATTAGGAAAAAAATTGAGTGTTATGTCTACTTGAAATTCTCAAATCCTGCACGAGTTAAAGCTAATTTTCTTGAAATTAGTTGAATTAGTTGGATATCTTCTAAAATTTTCAAGTTATTTGAGTTAAATTTGGTAGAAATATGAGTAGTAAGATTATTTTTTATATAATACTGAAATTGTGTGAACGATCCATCGGAAAAATTCGGTAAAGGTTTTTTTTTTCGATTTTTTCGTCTTCTAATATCGTTTAATAGTAGTATGTTAATGAAAAACAGTGATTTGATCCAGTCATTTATATTTAACACGTTAAAAAATTGCAAAAAGTAAAAAATATAACATTAAAATGATATATTTAAGGTTCTATCAGGGAATAAATTAGTAAAAAAATTTAAATAGTTTTCATTTTTCATTGAATGTTGCTCAGTCGATCATTTACTAGCAATGTTAACTTATTTAATTCGAGTTTTCATGGGTTTTTTTTGGATTTTAGGCTACAAGAAAACCTTTATTTCCTGGTGATTCTGAGATTGATCAATTATTCCGGATCTTTCGAACACTGGGAACGCCTGACGAGACTATTTGGCCAGGAGTATCTCAATTGCCGGATTATAAGTCAATGTTTCCTCAGTGGGATGCTATGAATATAAAGGAAATTACGCCAAACTTTGAGGAAAATGCGAGAGATTTATTTTCGGTATGAACATATAATTTTAATAATCTACAGCAACATAAGTAATGTACATATTAAATTAATAATTAACATATTATTTTTATAATTCTAGAAACTCTTGACGTACGATCCGAGTCAAAGAATCACCGCTGTAAACGCGCTAAGCCATCAGTATTTTAATAATGTCGAACTAGTTATGCCCTCATTGCCAAAGAAAGACTGATAGTATTTAAATCATTCAATGTTACTGAGTAACTCTTGTTTATAATATACCTCATTATATATTTCTATATTTACCGTAATTCAATATAGGTATGCATTTTCTATCAGTAAATGAGTATTTTTGCAACTAAAGACCAATCAATTTTTTTTTCTTTACTTTTTTTTGACAAACAAAGATTTAAAAAATAATGAAAGTTTTTGATTTCTTTTTTTCAGTATGTAAGTCATATTTTTTTCGTTACATTAAAAATGATTAATTATTTTCTCAAAACTGTTTCATTTAATTTGTCAATTCGTGCAATATTCAAATATTTTCACAACTAAAAAAGTGAATTTTTTTTATATGACATTGCTTTAGGTCGTATTCTTATCAACGGAGGTAAAAAATTTTTTTTTCGTCATAGCGGGAGTAAATGGCGTTTTTGCACCCGCTACGACGAAAAATAGTATGTTTACCTCGGGATGTAAAATAGGTTATTTTGACTGTCAATTCCTGCCCTCGCCTTCGGCGCGGGCAATAAACTTTTCACGGATCGAAATGACCTCTTTTCCTCCCTTGGTGAACAATGTACTATTTTCGCTCTACTCAATTGATGTTTCGAGAACATTTTTAATAGAATTTCTTTGACAAAAAAAAAGAACAAAAAGCTGAAGGCTAATTGTGAAAATGAAAAAAATAGGGAAATTAATATGAATGAAAATCGATAGAAAAATATTTATTTGATAAGAATACCCCCCCGTGAAAAAAACGAGTGAAATCTGAGAAAAACGTTTATCAATTAAATTGGATGATTAATATGAAGAATTATAAATTCCTACAAAAATCGCTCTAGTAATATTATCTTCTAAGTTCCATAGAAGACATATTGGAGCTTTCGGAAGGCAAATTTATTCCGACAAACTCGACATTTTATCATAAACAAAATGCGACTGTCTCTGCAAAAAAAAAAAACAACCAAAAATCACATAATTCTACGTCAATTCTGCTCGACTAGCAAGAGTCGAAGTTTCAATGAGTTTCGGTAATTTTAGATCCACTAGGTCTTGATTGTCTTGCATTTCGGCTGTGTCTGTGTTTAGCGGATTTTGAATCAATTGTGGCAAGTGGATTCCTTTTGGAGAGGATTTTCGTGAGCTACTAGACGATGATTTTTCCGATGGAGACTTTAAATCGCGTGTTGAGGGTGGTCTGGAGTTTTCCGATGACATTGGAGAATTAGTTCTCGGTGTTGCACTGACATTTGGCGCACTTTTCGCTCGGCCACTGCTACTTTCTCGTCTTGGAGTTCGTTCTGACGCAGATAATGTCACTTTTTTCGGTGTTTCTGGCGATTTCATTTGCAAACTCGACTTCAACGCTCGTGGAGTTACTGACAGGCCAACTGAAGACGGTCTTGATTTTATTGGCGTCGTAGGCGGCGGATTAGTTGAATCTTGTTCAATCTCAGTTGATTCCTGAAAATTAAACTTGGTATTACATTAATTCGTCTTTTTTATGTAATTGATTTTTTTTTATGGAAAATTTCCTACTTTTTTTTTTGCTAACCTGATTTAATTACATGTTGCTGGTAAAAGTGAAGGTGTAGAAACGCTGTGCTTAAATTATTTCTAATAACCCAGTAACTTTAAATAAATAACGCTGACATTATATATAATAATGGTGGAAAAAGTCAGTTTTTTGTCAATATTTCGATTATTAAGAGTTCATTTGAAAAATTACTTATTATGAAACTTGGAGCTTATAAAATTTTTTATAAATTATATCATATGTATATTAAAATATAAGAATAACTATTAAAAATTGAGTTAACATTATAAGATAAACGACGGACTGAATTTCTTAATTTTCGATCTACAGTAAATATTTTCGTCAAAATGGTCATTTTTGACGTTAAAATCTAGAATATTTTTTTTTTTTTTGTAACGAATATTATATGCTCAAAGTTTAATATTAGATAATTTCTCGTAGAAACTATTAATAACTGAGATATTTCCAAAAAGACTGTTTTTTTGCACATGTTAAAAAAAAAAAAACGTATAAAAATCAGCTACAATATATTTTTTTTTTTTTAGAAAAATGTAAAAGTTTCTGAGTTATAGAATAAAATCAAAAAGTGCTTTACAAATTTATAATTATAAAACTTAAAATAAAATTAATTAATTAATATTACTGTCGTTTGGGTAAATATTATACTTTTCAAAATACAATATTATTTTAATAGTCATTGTTGCATATTATTTTATTATTTTTTTTTTTTATCTACATTATTAAATAAATATGCAAATGAATAAAAAATAATTTTTTTTTTTTTGGTTTTTGACTAATGAAATTATTTTCTAGAGCTTCAATTAAACGTTAAATGAATTTACTATGATTACTTTTTATAATATTAATATTATTATTATTACTTCTATTAATGACTCGAAAATTCATCTAGTATTTGTTGATTATTTTGATACGAATTTTGATGATTTTTTTAAAATCGCTTTTTACTATATACACTGAAAAAAAGGAATGTGGATCAAGTTTTGTGAAAAATTTTTCTTTTTTTTTTTTTTTTTAATATTACTACTTATGTGTTACATGATTTTTGAAAAATTTAATCAAATAACTTTTTAAAATGTAGTGTTGCATATTGAATTGTTTGAATGATATTTTTTAACAATAAAAACATCAACAAAGTGCCAAAATTTTCATTTTCATAATTTTCAATGTTAATGTAATTACTCACAGCGTTATGTATTAATAATTATATATTATATATATAGTGGTAAAAACATGTAGTGTCGCCAGATTTTTGCACTTTTAATTCATTTTGTGGCGAATACAGTGCGTTAAAAGTTATAATAATGGTCTTTCAAGTCTCACGAATATTTATGGTAAGTAAAACGATGTTAAATAATCATTTGCGAATGATTTGGAGAGAGTATATGATGAATTTAATGGGATAAATTGCAGTTTAGTCGCGTAGCAGGACCATCATCGCGTCGATTTTTTTTTTTTTTTTATTAATTTAATCCGCAAGCTAGGTTAAGCAATGGTTGTCTAGCATTCCTGGTTGAGATTCTCGTCCGAGGTTGGCAGCCCGTTTTTGCCATCACTCATTGTATTGGGTGGTACTGGACTCTGTGACATACAATAAAATTTTTTCTCACCAATCACACAATATTAGTTCATTCAAAATAAAAAAAATAATTATTCAATCGTTATAAAAATCTTGTAAAAAATTAAAAAAAAAAAAATTATTATTTGTTTTTAAAAAAATATTTCAAACATACGATAGAAAACATTCATTCAATTTATTTCTAAAATCTTCATTTCTTCAATTTTTTAGTGATTTTCGAATATAACTAGTCACAATTATCGACGAAATTTTTTTTTCTAACTCTCGTTCATATAGTCGCGATTTTAATTGTTTTTTCAAAGGTCTATTTACGGGAATTGAACGAAAAATAATAAGAAAGATCAGTCAACAGTTTTTAGTATTTGATTTGAAATTTCTAAGATAAACAACAGTGTTATTAGCGTGCTGGGTGCTATAGAAATAAATAATAGCAATTACAGAATATAAAAAAAGAAAATTATATAAATTAATCAAGTAGATATATCTAATTAAGTTAGAAAAAATTAGTTAAAGATAAAAGAAGTGAAAGAAAACAGAACGGAAAACAGATGATTCAATGAGATAATTGTTTATTTTTATCTGGTTTTTTTTTTCTTCTACTTTTCAATGATTTTTTTCCATTTTGGTTTATCTTTAATAAAATATATCTCTTCTTGCCAATGATTCTTTTTTTTTTCTTTACATATTCCATAACTCTTTCATCGTACCTGGTCACCACTTCCATTAACACTCTCCGCATTTGAACTTGTCTGACGTAGATAGTCTTTGTCATTGAAGATCTTCTTATCTCCACCGCCGGGTTTATGTTTAACATTGTCCAGTGAACCAATTTTACTCTCTGCTTTCACTTCAACTTTCTGCGTTTCAATCTGACACAATTTGAGAGAATCATCGTTTTTTTTTTTTTTTTCATAAAAATAGTTTTTAATACGCCATTTTTATGTATATTCATTGTATTGCGGATAAATATATATCAAGCCAACATTAATAATTGCAAATGCATTTTAAGATGTATACTAGACTATTAAATCATGTTCAAAAATAATTTTTCGCAATTTTACATTATATCCGTTCGATTGCCGATAAAAAAAGAATTTAAGATTTCTAGCATTCTTAGTGCTTATACTTTTGTCTCAATAACATCAAGTTCTACGTGTGATTAAATGTTGACCAAGTGTATTTATAAGAAATAAATGTATGCATTAAGAAGTGATAGAAATAATTATATAAAACAGTTGATTAGAAAAGTTGAAAGATGAGAAAATAGTATAATAATAAATTAGCGAAAAAACTACCATGCTACTTACATCGTTTACGACATCCGGCGGAGTCGTAGGCGGAGTCTAAATAGTTTAACAAAAAAAAATCTATAATATTAATATTTTAAATAGCACTCACGGTAATCATGCGAGAGGTGTTAATTACTTCCGTTAGAATTTACCGGGAAAAATATTCTGCATGTGACAACGATTATTCCCTCGATCAGTTGTCATGAACATGTTCTAAGTACTGACGCACAATTATCATTGCAACACTCTCTACTAGGGCGCTAGAAACTATTGCACATGCAAAGTTCTCATTTATAAGCGCACGTCATTAAATAGACACTGCACCTATATAATATACTAATAGACAGTGGCGCACGATATGGATAAGCACGAGGGGCTAACTAGAGAAAACAGACCTCGATCAACCGATCGATTAAGCAATTTAAGTCACGAATTATTAAATCAAACGAAAAAAACACTATGTAATATTCATTCCTATCACAAGACGAATATTAACGTACAATAATTAAAGATGTAAATGAGATATGGAATCTCTGGTAATCGTATTATTGTACACCAAGGGCGGGAAAGAGATTTATTACGATCGTGTGAAAATTGTAGTAACACACGATCCGGATATCCTCGTTTCCCGAGGTGCACATGCAATTTTTCGTCATAGCCGAGGAACAGCAGCCGTAAATGAATTACTAGACATTGCGATGATAATCAATAGAGTTCTAGTTATTATACATTGATGGAATTCGAAATTTTTAACACAAAAATTTTTACCAGCGATTCTATCTCCTCTATGTCATTGAAGAACAATTGAACGTTCACATTATTAGGATAAACTCATTCATGCTTATGACGTAACCGTCTAGCGATGTAATCAATTTGTTAGTATGGTGGGAAATAATTTGATGTACCTTAATAGTCCCACCTCCGGGAACGTGTTTAGCGTTGTCTTTCGATCCCACTTTTGGTTTGGCTTTGTCTTTAAAGTCCAGTTTCACAGTTTCAATTTTTTTGTCTCCACCACCTGGCTTGTAGGTTGCATTATCCAGTGAGCCAACCTTGGGCTTTGCGTTCCACTGAAGTTTCATTTGAGTAATCTAAAGCAAAAGGAAATGGTTTAATTAGACTTTGATTTATGGAGGTAGTGCGGAGACAATTGAAGTTTTATGAGTTTGAATTGGTTTTACGAATGATGGACGAATTTTTTTACTGTGTGTTTAATTTGGCTGTTAAATTACCTTTTTATCTCCACCACTAGGGGTGTATTTATCATTTTTAGCTGCAATTTTTGATTGAGCTTTAGAAAAATCGAGTTTTCGATTTTCTATTTTGACTTTTCCACCGCCAGGCTTGTAGCTCGTATTTTCCAGCGATCCGATTTTAGAGCGGACTGTCTTCAGGTTTGGTGACGGAGCTGCACCAACCTGGACTTTATTCATCGGAACTTCTGGAACAAATTTTTTTGTATTAAAGTCACCATAACTAAAATAAACAGAAGGCATTATTGAACAATTATATAAATTTTAAACTTAAAGACGCTGAAGTTAATTTATAGAAAATGTAAAAATATCAACTTTCAATATAATTGAGCGCTTATTTTTGAAAAAAAAAGTTACAAAATTATTAATTAATCCAATTTTCAAGTGTTAAATTTTGAAAAAATTAAGTTTATAAACCGTTTAGTAGCGTTTAGTGCAGATGTTGAATTTTTTTAGTACTAAAATATCGTTATCAATTAATATTAAAAGTTCCTCTAACAGTTATAACTATCCGGCACATATGAACGACGGAATTAGTGGCAACACTGCATGAGATGGCTTACACGCTGTCAATACAGGAAAAAATCAATACTAAAAAAACCTATGCATTTGCGTTTCCCGATTATTTTTTGTGGCTCTTATTGCAAAAAAAAATTTATGTCTTTCTGTCATTAAAAATGATTAATCAATCTTTGTAGACTCAAATTAAAACTACTGTGTATATCGATGACATTCTAGAATGTGTAAGAGAAAAAAAATTTATTCTATCGCTTTTAGTCATGAGAAATCGAATTTTCTAATGAAAATATTGGAGAATTCTAGAATTCTGTTTACGATTGTAAGGAATTTACTA
Source organism: Macrocentrus cingulum (assembly GCA_002156465.1). Classification (NCBI taxonomy): domain Eukaryota; kingdom Metazoa; phylum Arthropoda; class Insecta; order Hymenoptera; family Braconidae; genus Macrocentrus; species Macrocentrus cingulum. The sequence goes on along the minus strand of MVJL01010928.1, from coordinate 30,981 downwards.
CAATTATTAATTTTTGCCGGAATTTGAATATTTATTTATAGTCGTGTAGATGTAAAGTGGAATAGCAGATAAGAACCATAAATCCAATTTTATATGGAGACTGAATGAAGCACGCAAAGCACACATAACAGCTACTGTGATGGTAAACAATAAAAAAAGTAATGCTACAGTACGATAAAAAAATTTTATCTATCGATTATCGGTTACTTTTCTTATCAATTGATGGTGGACCAGCCTCTGGAGTTCTCGGCAACGACTTGACAGACTTGCTTGGTGATTTTACTGGAGATCCTGCCGGTGGCTTAACTTTCTCAAGGTCTTTCGGCTTAGTTGGAGCTTTTTTTGTTGGTGAAACTCCCACGCCATTTGTCGTAACCTATTACAATTTATTAAGTTAAATCTGATTATTTCTAGACATTTATCAACTTACCGTATTCGTTGGACTAGATTGACCGACTGCGTTATTGATTCCAGTGTCTAAACAAATGAAAAACCCAATCAACAACCTGTTACTATATTTTTCCATGACAAATGGCATTTCCACACATGAACATATAGGATTAAAAATAATTTTTATAACTATTAAGTGAGTAAAAAACCTGATTTGATGGATTTTCCAGACGTAGACCTCTTGACTGAGGAATCAGTGCTGGGGGCTTCTGGTTTTTCTATCACTGCAGGAGACTCAGACCGAGACTGTATTTCATCTTCAGCTTCCTTGGTCATTTTGATGCTTCGAGCGGACATTGGAGACGTTGGGGATCGTGATTTTGAGGCCCTGGATGTGTTATCTGGAGTTTCCGCTCTTAAACTAGCTACAGACGGTGATTTTGGTGGAATTGGACTAGGCGAAGTTGGAGTTGGCGTTCGTTTTTCTGCTTCAACCTTTGGCGACACAGATCGCGCTGGGGAAAGGGCTGAAGATGGTGGTCGAGAAGCGTCGCTTTCGGGCTTGAGACTATTAGGAGTATCAGTCCTTTTTGACAGAGCTGGAGACATGGCTTCGGGAGTTGGAGATTTTTTCATTTCACCGTCCAAATCTGCTGGTTCTGGAGTTTTAGAAGGCGCAGGAGAAACTACACTAGACAGCAGCTCAGGTTTTGGAGATATTTGACCATCCGATTTATCGTCTTTAGAATTATTAGATGGAGATTTTGGAGGCTCTGGAGATGGCGATGCTGATTTTTCAATTTCAGCATTTATTGGTGATGGACTCTTTGGTGTTTGTGGCGGTTTAGGAGACAGTGATTGAGGAGATGACTTGGGAGTCGGTGATTTAGGAGTAAGGGATCTAGGTTTGCCATTGTCGAAACCCAAGACTGCAGAGCCTGCACTCGTAATTGTAGATCTAGGTCCAGGCGATGGATTAACCACGTCTTGTGCAGAACTTCCCGATTTAACACTAGAAGGCCTAGATTTAGTTTCATCAAACTTTCCTTCACTTTCTGGCTTTACTTCCTCAGAATTTGAGCTTTTTAGGGGCTCAGTACTAGCAGCATCTGATTTTGATCGCAAATCCGGAGTCGCTGAGCCGTGACTGCTTATCGCGGACGTAGGACGTTTCTCCTCATTAGTCGAATCTTCAGCAGGAATTGGGGTAGCATTATCGGAAGTTGCTGGACTGGGACAAGCGCTAGTTTCGATTTTTTCTGATGGAATTCCCGAATCTTGATCATTCATTGGATTCTCCGGAGATTTCGATTCCTTTTCGTTATCTATGATAACATCATCATCGTCATCATCATCCCCATTGCTGTCATCTTCATTCTGCGACTTACTACGCCGAATTTCAGTGGCAAGGATGTCTGGGCTCTGCATTTTTTCTCTGGATTGCGATCGAATTTGTTCTAGAACAGGCGGACTGGTGACAATTGTCTCTGGAATAATCCGAGGAGTGACTGGTCGACTGTCGATAGGAGGTCCCAAGCGGATACCGGGCTGCGAAGCTCCCAGATCGAGGGAAGCGGGTCTCTGCAGACGAATTTGCGCGGGATGAAATAGAGGTCGAGATCCAGCGCCTGGATAAGGCGATCCCCGAGGGCCTGAAGCACTACCAGGCGAGGGAAAGTGCACCGGAGGTCGTGAGAAGTTTCCAAGCGGCGCTGTTTGTGGTCTGGAAGGTCCAAAAACAGGTCTGGCACCTGTTGGCGAGTTCAATGACGATCTAGAGTCCAATCGGTGGATATTTGGTGGTGGTTGACCACCTAGACGAGGTCCTCCCGCGCTGCCATTGTTGAGTGGGTAGCGTGGTGAACCTGGTGGTGCACCGGGCGATCGGTTTTGGTTGCTTGGTACCTGTTTCACCGGCTAGAAGACATTTTACTGTAATTTCTTCGATCTAGTGACTAAAATGGGGTGCCTAAGTTATTTCAGGACGTCTTTATAGGGGTCTGGTCTGAGAAAAATAAATGATTTCGATTCGAAGGTTCTGCACAACGATCTTATTCGATAATATTCCAACGGTGACGTCCCGAAAAGCGTCTCCATGGTACCTGACACGAGCTTTACTTGAGAATCGATCACCTAGCAACATAGACAATTGCTTACCGTGAGCGATCCTCTTCCCACGCTAGGATCTCCAATATTTTTCGATGGCTGCGGCGGATCCATCATTTTTTTCTTTCTAAAACCTGTTGCACGTATTAAATTATTACTCATCATCGTCTGGCCTTTCTTTGTGCTCATCTACCGTGATTGCTGGATCCAAGTGCCTAGTTCAACTTTACGAGCTGCAGATCTATGTGAGGGGTTTCTAATTATATAAGTGAAATATTCCAACCTGTAAGCTTAATTTTTCTATGCTTCGGTCAGTGATTGTCGTTATATTTAAAAGCGCTATTTCTTGATGAGCTTGCATTACTCTGCATGATCAAGCTTTGTATAACATCCCCGTGGATTCTCAAAACAGAAAAGAAAAGGTAAACGGATGAAGACACGCAATTTCTTCTTTCTTTAATAATGGAATCGTACTACGATCCGTTGGTTCATGACTTAGCCTTGAGAAATACTGCGACTGTCGATAGTGAGTTCGTGTCTGAAGTAAATAACTGGGTGAGTTTATCGGAGCTTGCAAATGCTGTTAAAGCTCACAGCTCAAAATAAAAGTCAAAAATTAAGAAAACGGACTTTTAAAAATAGACTAAACTGTGCCTAAGTTCGAATTTCATGATAAGCAATTGCAATTCTATAAAGATTGTAATTTTACAAGAATGTGTGTTTTTTTTTCTACTAAGTTTAACTGCCAACTCTAAGATGAAAAATGAATTCTAAAAACTCTTTGTCATATACCAAAAGTTTCAATGAATCTGTCAGAATGATTTAAAAATATTTCACGCGATTAGGGAAAATTCTTTAAGATCGTTAAAGTTGTAAAAATAAACGACAGAGTTCAATCAGTTGGTAATATTGATCCGTGACACAGGATTGCGAGGTATGTGACTCGCAAAAGTAGCAAGCTCCATGCGATGATTTTTAGTACAGATGAATTTAAGATTTCCCGAAAGTAGTGGAAGTCTGCAATCGAACGCGACTAGTCACGCTAAATGTATTGTTTCAACACAATTGAGTGAGTGGTACGGAGTTGGACACGCATAATTCCAGATCACGAAAACTTGAGCAAAGCTATTGATTGGTAGAAAATTTTTCCTAGGTCATCATGATAAGAAATATTGGATTCTTAGAAAAGTTTTAAGTCACTCGACAGTTCAATTATCACCTGCGACCGAAGATCATACAGGCTGAGCATAATATAGTCCAATGGAACGGATGAAAACTAACGACTAAGGATAAAATGAATGACACTAGCTTGCTGCCAATGACAGTTTCCATATTGATCAGGAAGCATTTCTTGGTAGCATGCAATATTCAACCACGAGGCCTATGCACGTTGATAAATCGCGATAGCTTATCAGTTGGTGATCAGTTAGTGTCCTGGGACGTTAACCTATTTCAGTATAATCTATCAGAATTGAATTTTTATGAAGTTGCGACATAAAAAATTGCATTTTCTTGCATTCAGCTAAACTTTTATTATGTCAATAGTGATGATGATGATATAATTTAATTAACTATTCACCGCGTTTTTTCACGCTTTCAGGAGCATATATTACAATACGTGCTAGTGCTTGAAATTATTACAATAAAAACTTGGAATATAACGAAGTAAGTTTAAACAAACTCTAATCTAAGAGCTTTCACCTGCGTTAAAATTGGTAGATTCGTGCGCAAAGTCTGAATTTATTACTTACGATGGCTAAAATAGGTGTGTCAGCTGCGAGGAGGTATTCCGGGTGACTCAAGTCCTACTGGACGTTGCCACTGACGTGAGCTTTTGTCCTGGTAGTCTGCTCCTGCGCTTAAACGCCCTTCTAACCTAACCTCTCGTGGAATGTACACGCTACAGCAGACAAAGTAGTGCCTGACTTCACTTTCGCCATCGAATATAATTATTTCTAATTGTTGTGGCTGGGAAAAAAAATTTCGTGACCGCTTAAATAAGTCTAGTCACTTTATTAGCATGACTGGACATTTTTCTTGGTACTTTTTTGAAATAAAAGTGCCCTTAGTTTTTTTTTCTTTCTTTATTTGCGTGTCGCTTAATCTACTATTTAGCTGTCGAATACCTAGTTTCTTAGATCAGATTAAATACTAGAACATGTTATATGCTGATGGAATGCGTATAACTTGAGACGTTATATATAAGTTTAAACGTCTGACAAGCTAGTACATTGTACTTACATCTAAATTTTTTTTATTCATCGTTCATTCATCTTATTATATGCATAACAGACTACTCATTCATTGCAGCAAGCGTCTTTAGATGCAGGTTAAATTGATAGACACTTGGTTCATCGTAGTTGCTGACTCGAACATGGGTGGAAATGCCTTTCGATCACGTGATAAAGATTTTCAGCTTATCCTGTTTTTTTGTGTCTTACCTGCAACAAAAAATCAAATATTTACTTAGTCATGTTTATTGACCGCTTAGAACGGGTTAAAAGGCTTTCCGTTGTGGGTGAACTACCCTAGGTCGGTTCTACTGCAGAATTATCACCTGATAGACGGTAAAATTCACTTTATCGACGGCAGAGCTTTTTATAGAGTTGTTTTGGTGAGATTTTACAGGGCTTTTTTGCTAAGATCAATGAACTCAGACGTGTCAGAACAAATAAATAATGTAGTCGAGTTAGTTAGTTAGTTAGTGACATTGATAGCTCGAAGGTAGTCAGTTTGAGTTCAAGACTCCATTTAATCTCCCGCTGAAACCTTATATTGCTGGAATACTATTACCGGCTCCCAGCACTTTATTAATCCAACTTATGTTTGTGAGTCTGCCGGGCAACTGTCATTATGCAATTGCAAGCAATTTTTTGCATATATGCAAGAAGTAATTTTTTTTCAACAGATAAATAATGTTCTGCATTGTCTAGAAATAACTTTACGGGTCATTAAACACATTTAGTATCGTCTCGCTTTAAGAACATCGGTAATACGACACTCGCAGTAGTAGGCATATTTTTTACGGCAATCAGTTACGCTTGGACATCGAAAGCAATAATAATAATCGAATGTGAGAGGCGTGTTACTGATCGATTCTTCGTCCGGATGAATACAAACAACATCTTGACGAATTATCCGTGTTTAAGTCCTTAAGACATGGATTGAAATAGTTTTCAATATCAGATAACCACAACCATTCCGACTATACTTGCAGCTTTGTTGGAGACGATTTTTTGTAAATGCAAGATCGGTTGCAACAGAGCAGGTCTACATTATACGATGATTTTTGTGGATGTTGCACAAGGGTAACGTGTTCTAATCAGGAGCATGCAGATAAATTTGATGAAAATGATTTTGACGAAGATATTGTTGATCACACCAGTGATTTTTTGGTTGTTGGAATGTTTCGATTATGAGTTATCTGTGTTTTCTATAGTATATTATTTCTTTTTTCGTCTAGTAAACTGTTGTCAATGACTGGATGCTGCACGTCGACGGCCGTTATTATCGATTTTGGCTCGAGTCTCTCCGCCCTAGCACTCCCCAGGTGGTTTTCTGTGCCCTTTTGTGTACCAAGTATATACGTGCGCATGTGTAACTTGACTGTACCCCTGTATGACTCACATTCTCGAAGGAAAAAAAATTTCATGTAGCAAGATTGTCACGTTTATCAAAATTCTGATTGCCAAACATTTATTTTGCAATTAATAATATTAAAATGGCATTTTTTTAAGTGAAGAAATATTCTAAATAACTATAAACAAATAAAATTGATATTTAAACACTGTATTGGGCTATCAGAAAAAAAAAATTATTTTCTATTAAATCTGCTAGTAAATAAAAAAATATTCTCTGTTACATATTTTATATTTTCTTATATTTTCTTATAAAAAACACAAATAATAACTATAACAATAAGTAGTTTATGAAACTCGGACTAAAATAGATTTTGTTTAAAATATTTTATATTGTATGCGATATTCCAGGTTATTTAAAAAATTGAAGAATATTATTTAAATATATATTATTAACCGAAATAATTTTTTCCTCTGTAAAATTAATAAATTTAATAATAATTTGTTAAAAAATGCATTTGCTTCAGTGCAACATTCCCTATGACTTCATTTTTGAGCAATGAAGATGACAATTATGAACGAAGCCATCAGATCATTGTCAGTTTCGTCGTATGACATCATCTCGATTATTGTCAACTCTCAAATTGTGTAGTCTAATGACCTCGCTTTTAGCTTCTAGCTAACTTCTCATAACACTCAATAAATACTCATTTCAAACTCAAGTAAGTATCTTAAAAATATCCAACTAATCTAATTTTTATGTACCACGCTGATATATGTGATAGATAGGTACATGCAACGTGTACGGACATGCTCGAACATTGTGCATGCATTCAAGGCCACCAGAAGTGGCTGTTAAGTCAGGTCAGCGATATACAAGCAGAGAGGCAGTTGCATAATCTCGACATATTGTGATATGTCGTTCAATGACAGAAGCATTTTGTATGCTTCGTTTTAATTTCTTAATTCTCTTACTACTATTTTCATAGTAGAACAAAATCAAGACGTTTTTTTTTTCCAATAAGAAAATTTGTTATAGCAATGAAAAATCTACTTATTTTTTCATTTATATCTGAGCGTGCATAATTTCCCCCCCCCCCTTTCTCGCTTTACGAATGAATTCTACGGTCCATGAACCGCGATATTCCCCAGACGATTTCAATGCCAGACGTCCACAATTCACTCCACTTCGTTGTCTTGCATCCAAGGAGTTTGTTGAAATAAATTTTCCGGGTAGTGTTGCATACTTTCGTGGAAGTTTACTGCAAGTTTGATCGATTTCAGAGAGAGAGTAAAGTATAGGACCCTCACGAAGTCTAATTGTCACTCAATATAAATAGCTCAGGGTAAGCAATATTTTTTTTTATACAACCATTTATAAGAATAAATCACGTTTTAAATTGTCCTTTATTCCGGAGATGATGTAAAATACTGTAAATTTTTTTTTTTTTTCAAGAGGAATCTTAAACAAAACTGATGAGAGATTGAAATAATTACGCGGGTAGACAGATTCAAGATTAAATTGAAGAGGATGTGTGGGGGATAGCTCTAAATTAATTAATTAACATGCACGCGCGTGGGGAGAAGTTATATGATGAGTAAAACAAATACAATTAAAAAATTATTGTATTTTTTTTTTGCTCAGAGATACTTACATATATATAGCGGTTTTAACCCTTGAATTGAATCAGAATAATTTATGTCTGGCCTTCATCATGAATTTAAGTCTATCAATTTGAAATTACTGCTCCCACCCCCTCTCGAAAACGGCGGTGCCATCAGGGTTATAGTGAAGTATCAGAAGATATGATTTATTATCACATTGTTAAAAAACATTTTATACTGTGATTTATATAAATCTTCTAATATATAAACCAATTTCAACTACTTATTAAAATTATGTCACCCAGTTTTACAACTGTGTAATCTTTTGGCTTTATCTCACAAAAATTATCTACATTTATAATTTTAGTTTCAAAAAATGAATTAAAAACATCTACATATGATATACCTATCGGGCGGCAACGCTACACACACACAAAAACACGTGTTGGGTATAGCAATTCCACATACATATATCCATCTAGCAAAATTAAAATAATTAAAAAATAAATAAGTTATTTTTACAATAAATGAGGAATTTACAAATTGCTAAGGAAAATATTTTTTGACTTTTTCAAAGAGGTGAAAAACAATTTTATCGTTTTTTTTTTTTATAAGACCAATTGAAGATGGAAAAAAAAAATTAATTAAGCTGTTGGGATAAATTGATTAATGAATTTAGAGCATCGGATCAATATCTTTAATTCGTTTCATGACTTAAATTGCGAGACAAATTTTTTTTTAATTCAGAATATTGGGTATACGTCTGATGGTCTATTTTTTAATAAGGTCGCTATTATGCGGAATATTTATATAATGATTAGCATTATTATGTATATATAGATATACCATAGACCATATATATATAGTTGTGTGTTTCAGATTGTTGTATTTGAGAGAAAATGTAAAATAAAAATAGAATATTTATCTAGAGAAAAAAATAATAGTAATTGTTGGGAGTGTATTGAAGATGATTTACCCGCACTTAATTAATTACGTTTAATTAGCTCTACGGTAGCCACAAAAGTGCATTTATATGAAAGCGTCATGTGGGAACACAGTGTCCTTCCTGGACACGCACGCGCAGTTCGACAATATTACGGAAGCCAAGAAAATCATCTCCCCGGAATATATTTACACCTATTATTTCAATTTATCCAACAAAAATAATAATAATTTAATAGTTTAGAATTTTTATAAAAATCAAATGCACAAGTTATGCGTTATCTTATCAATTTCATTAAGATATCAGCTCGGAGATTGATCGCAGAATAAATTGATAAATATATAAAAGACCATCAAAATAATTATTTTAATTTGATAAAAAAATTTATCACATAAAACCTGTGTAAAAGTTGACCGGAAATGATGGCGCGGGTAAAAAAAAAAAAAAAATGTCGGCGTACCTAGTTTCTCCTATAAGGAAACCAAAAAAGTCACTAACCGCAGTCTTGACAGACTTGCCTTCCTGTATCAATTAAACAATTCATGTTTAAACGAACGTTTAATCGAGTGAAATTTTACGATCAAGAATGAAATGGTAAAAAACACGAGAAATGGTCCAGCGACGGCGGGAACAAATTGGCAATTTTTTTCTCATGCGGGTTATGTTTAAAAAAAGTATTTTTAATATTTTTCAGATAAATAATATCATTTTTCAAAGGATAATTTACCTATTCGTGGTGCCGTTGAGTACTGTAGCCTGTGTCTCTCTTCATCGGCGTCTCTGGCGTGCACGTCTGTCATTTTCTGTTCACGACACACTCAAAATCACCAGTGAGATGGAAATAATATAAATGATTCAACGAACTAATTTAATCGACAGGTCAAATTAAATGGAAATGTAATTGGGTCAGAATTCTATCTACGCACGCACGCACAATAATACCTGAGCGACTGACACTTGAGGCACAACGATCTCGACGCTTTTGAAGCTGCACACTCGAACCTATACACACAGACTATAACTAGACTGAGCTCATCGTGCTCTCCCACCAAATCTCACACATCTTCCGAGCAGTTCCGATGGCTGCCGACCCGGCGACAGAGTCTCACGCTTCATGTCCTGCGGTCTCAAACTCACGAATATACATACATATATTGTCGTTACATAAAAACATAGTGACATAGTTCACTTAGCAATTTGTTGATAAAAAATCTCTTGAGACTAAAAAAGAGACCTTGAGAAATAAGTCATTTATAAGTATTTATAAATGTTTTTTAGCACATGTTCTCATTATAAGGTATAGTACCAGAGTAAAATGAAGTATATAAGTACGAATGTTGTGAAATTTTGACAGTCATTAAATCTTTATGATTTCTACCTTAAAATTATTTGTTAATTTACTGCCCAGTTGCTGTAAAAAATTGATTAACGTCGCGTGTTATTAAATATATGTAAGCATATAACCTTATAGTCGGATTCGCATCGAGTTTTTACAATACTTCTACGATTTTAACGACCATCTAATGGCCTTAAATATATAATTAATTTGTGTTGTAATTATAATTTAAATTTTTCACATACATTTCGATTGTTTGAAATGGAAAAAAAAATTAAATTCCTGTACTTCAACTTGAAAATTTTGCTATAGAACATTCTCATATTATATAAAGATGTCGAATTTAATAACAAAGCGATATTAAACCGTTTTATTAATGTGATGCATAAAAAAAAAAAATCTTTATTTTGTTCTACAATTTTTTTTTTTTCTGATTAATGAACCTATAATGTTGTAGGTTCGAATGAATGAAAAAAAATTTTTTTTCTTTTTCTGAAAAGCATATATTAGTAGTTTTATATATAATTTAAATTATTTAAAATTAACAGTTATTTTATTTTGACTTAATACACTGTTGCAGATATTAATTAAATTAAATTACTCTTTTTTATTTAATAATGTACACATATTTTTTGTTTAAATAAAATAGTTTCTTCTTCTTGTATTTAAATTTATAATTTATTTTGCAAGACATTTGACTTATTTCAATATTTCACATCAGCACGATGATTGTAAACTAGATTACATCGTGTCTTTGTTAATTTTTTTCTTTAAACTTTATTTTCGGTCCGAATTTTCGATTTGTTTGCTGATACTCTTGAAATAATTTTTTTTTTAGCTCGAAAGAAGAAGGTTTTCAGTGTTATGAGCTGATAGTGATGATGATGATGATATGACGAAAAAAAAAACTAATATATAAATAAATATTTTTTTTTTGTATTTTTTTCATTGGTTTTTTTTTTTTTTTCGAAAATTCGCTGTTTTTCACGATTTTTTAAAGATCTTCTGGCTCTGAAGTTTGAGAGATGATTTATTCTGATTCTCCCAGCATGGGTTCTCGGCCACACAGACGACGAAGGAAAGCTGCAAAATATCACACTAATTATTATTTAAATTTTTTAAAGTTTGATAAAATTAATAAATAAAGCATTTGATTTCCAGTTTTAATAGGCGCCACTGATAGCTGAAAATTATGAAAAATTATTATTAGCATCTGTTAGGATGAGTGCAAAATTGTTTTTTTTTTTTTTTTTTGTTAGAAATAATGAATTTTTAAATTTTTTTTTAGAGCAATAAAAAATGTTTAAATAGGCAGGATTGATGCGTTAACTACCGGGATTTACTCACACTGTTGATTTTCATTAATTTCTGGCTGGCACGAACTAAATGTTTATAGAAGAACCATCACTTTCTTCAGGAAAGCTGGAAAAGAAATGTGAATAGTAGGAGAAGTGGGAGGGTGACTGAGTTTTTTTGAATTCTTCAGGAATAGATGTTGATTTTATCATTCAAGGGTGGGTAAAAAATATTAAACAAAGATACAAGGGGCTAATTTTACTTGTAAAAGGGTGCAACAAAATTTTACAGAATCATCATGGAGGAATTCAAATACAAAGAGGGGCAACAACTTCTACAAATTCATTCATCAAAATTTTCGGATTTTAAAAATACTAAGTTTTTCTGTTTAATTTTTTTATTGTACTTTTTTTTCTCTAACTTACGTGCGTATGGGACGAATCCATCTTCATCCTCGGGGTCTAAGCATTTTTCCAGTACAACCGCAACTTCTGCATCTTCTAATTTTTCACCTGGAATTCATAAGTAATATATTATGAAGGAATGATTTTTATATATAACTGGTGATACTGTTGATGAGCGTCCAGTTTTTTTTTTAAATAACAATACTTTAATTGTATTATGTTGTATATGTGTGAAAAACGTTACTTTATGTGATAAATGGCATTGTAACAACGGGTTTTCGCTTTTGAAATAATTATTTTAGAGTTTTTTGTTGTTTCTAACTCTGTTTTAGACATTTAATGTTGAAATTTACATTCCTACGTTCTTATTAAGTGACACGTCGCGTGTATTTGTATAATTAATGCTTAATAACAATAGGGTTTTTTAAATTGAGGGGGTTTTTGCCCTATTTCTGCACTCCGCGCTAGTTGCACTATCTACTACATTTCACTTGTTACACTATGCTCTGAAGTTTTATACACTTTGGTGATCGTCGTATTGGTGATTTGAAAAAACGAGTAAAAATTTTTTTCTCCAATTACACCAACTGCAGTAACTGTATAATGATTTCTTCAATTTTTGTCCTTTTTAGCGAGCTATTAATTCATTTCCAAAAAATTCCAAACACGGAAAAAAATTGAAAATTAAAATTTCGACTGAATGTTAACTGACTGATTAATTTTTAGAATTGAAAGTAAGCAGTTGATGTTTTTATTATAATTATTTAAAAAAATATATTTTTTGACTTACCAACAGTGAGAAGCATATTCGACAATTCCACACCAAGCATGGTTCCATTTTCTGACTTATCATAAAGTTTTAAGCACTCCAAGAAGTCCTCGTAACCTCCCTGGTCCTTGTCAACTTTGGCTTGAGCGAAAATGGGAAGGAATTCGTCGATGGTGAGTTTCTTTTCGCCTCTTTTGGCTGTGCCGCCCAATTTTTCAATGGTGGCATTGGTGGGATTGAGATTAAGTGCTCGAAGAACATTTCCAAGATCGAAGGCATCAATGACATTGGTTCCATCGGCATCATAAATGGAGAAACAGAATTCTGCCCCTAAAAAATAAAATTTAAAATAAAAATAAATAAATTTTACATGACTGCATTTATAATTTTCCAAAAATCTATATACATACAAATACACGCACATAAAGCTCACTATAGTTTAAAATTAAAAACAAATATTGGGGTCACGAATTCGTCGTATTTTTCGAAGTCAGGCGCCACAAATTCGAAAATACAATTGTCTATTTTGGGCTAGAGATACTTTCCAACCCCACCATCATCCACACGCGATGCAGCGGCTTTGACTGGATCAGATTACCCCTTCCCAGATCGCGTCGCCATATATGACCACGAACCAATACTATTTTTGACATCAACTCGTGCTTTTAGATCGCTTCTCACAAACTCACTTATTATAATCACAATTATTACAATATACTGATTTACCCATTATTTGAATTAATTATTTAAAACATCCAAATTCATTAAAAATAATTAATAACCGAACAAAAAAATAACAATTCACAAATTAAATATTTCAAAACCATCATTTACTCACTTTCAACTTCCCTCGGTAATAAGTCCGACGCCTGAAAATCACAAAAAATCCAAATTAAAACGATATACCACTGATCAAATTAACAATAATTGAATATCAAAAGAAGATATCAAATTCACGAGTGAAAATCGAGTGAAAAAATGTTTATTCCTGTGCGAGACTTAAAAAATGTTATTATTTTTTTAAATAATGAAAGCTCATAAAACTACTAGCATTTAATATAAAAAATAACTTTCGAAACGGTTGAAAGCACTTACCATAGCTCTAGATGTGTTGGCTTCTGGAAGTGTTGCTTGAACGAGGTTAGAACCAGAAATGCGAGCTTCACAGACAAACGACATTCATTTTAACGCGTTAGAGGGCGCCACTCTCGGCAATCGGTGGAACGACACCCGAGAATTGCTGCCAGTTTCACTGGCAACATAGCGTTCCAAAAACAGACCGAAGACCTTCGATGACTAAATAATTTTTTCTAACATCATCACGTCATTGGTTGAAAAGCACATCAGCATTCCACATAAATAAAGAAATAAAAACGGCGTTTAAAAAAAAATTCTAGTGGGTAGTAAGTAGTGTAGAAATATCTTAAACCATGACCTCTGATGTGCAATATATCAATTGTTGTATACATTATTTTATTTGAATAGACTTGTTTTTAATTATTCCCCAGCTGTGGACCTTTGGGTGCTGCGACTTCCGGAATCGAGTGCGGAATTCTATTTCAGATGCTTCTGTGCCGCTCATGCTGCTGTATCTAGCCCGAATGAGAAGCAATGCTATTTTTGGCTGCAGCGGACAGACTACAGAGACGTCTCAAGCTCAAGTAGCAAAAAATTCATTATTAAACATATGGGGAGGGGTTGGTATGGTTATCCTGAAACTAACTAGTATAGATGAATTATTAGTTGGGCTTCACGAAGTAGATCTACGAAGCTACAATCGAGAAATGAGTAACTCTGATGCTCAGAAACAGTTTTTCACACCCGATGGAGTTGTCTTCAAGGATGGAATTAGTTTTTTAGAAGTGAAAAAAATTAATTTAATTATGTAATTCCAAGCGTGGAATATCGAAATACTGCTGTGGTTTTAATTTTGCGTTTCTAAGATTTTTAAATAATTTTATGGATAAGAATGTATATTTTAAAGCTTTCAAATAAAATTTTTTATTATACTTCGATTGAAAGTACGTTTTCTTGTCATCAATTTCGAGGCAGAAAACTCAAGCTTTGTGCATCGGTATATAAAGAACTATATATACGCATACTCTTATTTGTTTAAAAGCGGGAGCAATTAGTGTATTTCTGTATTTTCCACTATAAATTATTATATATAATAGATTTATTATTGCTGAAAGTTTGATTTCAATAAATTTCAAAAGAATTTTTGTTTATGTCGGTTATACTCACATTTGGAAAAAAATATCCTATTTCTTTTACTTATATAAAGCCTTCCTCTTTAATCAGACTATAGTGATATATATGCTATGAACTATTATCTTACTATGTGTTTAATTTTAATACTGTTTGGCGAGCTCGTAAACCCATATTTTTTTTTGCAAATGAGTCTTTAAAAGTTCATTGTTATCGTGTGCCTCATTTTCTACATCACAGCCGAAAATACGCTTATACTAACGACACTCTTTTTTCAGGGTAGGGAAGAAAGTATACTATTCCAACCCGCTTGGAGAATTGTGACCCGCAGACGAGGATCGCAGCCACAATATTCACATTAATTTTAAATCACATATACAAAGATGATAATTTTAGTGGAAAATAAGATTTTCTGAAAAAAAGACAAATTTTTTGTATATGCATACTCCTTATAAATCTGGTTAAACAGTCGGCAGCCCTTATTGTATATTGTCTAAGTGTTTCAGTCGTCATTCAATGGAAATATTTTTCAAATTAAAAAATCAGTATATTAAAGAGTAAATTAACAATACATATTTCGAATAGCTGTTTCGGAAATATCGATGATAAGGGTTTTATATTACCTGCGTGCGCACGTGACATCATTATAAGGGTTGGTCCAGCAGACTCCTAAAGCTGATCGATGAACGACGAGGCGCGTTGTGGGGATTTTCCCTGAAGTCGCGCGCATTCCTACTCTCCGAGAGTGCTCAGTTTACGTTTCACCCTTGTGTTTTCCGTGCTGGAGCGATGCTTTGGGTGAATGTGGGCCATTAGGACAATTTAAACACGTGAGATGAGCTGGGGAAAATTTCTTCGGCCTAGTTATCCATGATGGAAATACTTTTTAACTGAAAAAAAATTTAATCAGCTATCAAATGATTATGGATCGTCGATCATTTGATAATTGCCTAATGGAACGGGCTTTGCCCATCCCTATTCAGCTGTATCTCTGGCGCCAACTCAGGTAAATCAATGTAATTCATTTAATTTTAGATGAGAGATTAATTTTTTTCTGTTTAACTAGGCCATTCACAAGGGCCAAGCTGGGAAAACTTCATGAAGCCTCATGCATGGTAAGATTTATTTTGATAATCCCATACTTCTACAAACAACAGAATTGACGACTCAGGGTTCATTGTCTCGTTTTAAAGGCCAATAGAGACTTTTAAACTCGGGGGAGTCGATGCATTGATTTAAATAAAAAAAAAATTATTTTTGGTGCTTTTCACTTTTTAGTTTTGTCAACATGCTCCTGGACATCATGTGAGTAATTAGATAGGTTTAGAATATTTGTGTTTTGGGAGATGAATGACATTTTCTATTTTCATGGTGCGTCCACAGGAGATGAAGGAAGCCAGCACTGTAAGAAATTTTTTTAGGGGAGTATAGTCACGGATTTTTAATTTCTGTTTTTTTTTGTTGTTTGCAGTCTTTTGAAAAAGTGCTCGTTCAAAGTTTACACAATGAACTCACACCTTCTCTAACAGATATATTAGGTAGTGTACCACGTTGGCGGTTGATCCAAACTGCGCTGCCATACGTGCTTCATTCGGCGGCAAATCTTCTAAACAATAGGTAATTAAATTTATTTACTATATGCGAAGAAATGACGAAAATTTTTATAAAATATAATACTTTCGATCACATGGTTTTTCTAAAACAAAGAAGAAAACTGTGTAAATTGAATTCTTTGGTGTTTTTAGTTTTTTTATCATCCATTTTCTCAGAGTTTTTATTTTCTATATTTTTAAAAGATATTCAATCGAATATAAATACAACCATAGAAATTACACCAATATGGCAATAGTCATACTAGCAATTTCTTTAATGCGATAAATGTTTTCAAATATTTGATTTTTCTCATTTTTTGGCTGAGTGCTGAACTTTTAATGTATTTTTACTGTTTAAAGTACATTTAAAATATATCAAGAGTTCAGTATTCAACAGAAATTCGTTAAAAATACATTGTTGATACATGCTGGACTTTTAAAAGTTCATCAAATATTCATTTTTGTTCACTAGTACGAATTTATGATGAATAACTTTGTCACTTATCATTGATTAATTATTTTCATTTTTTTCCTTGGGAAGGGAAGGCAGATAATTGCTAACAGAATGTAATTTTATTGGTGTCAAATTATAGTGAAATTTTGGTAGACAGTACAAACAGTTAAACAGATCAGTGAGTAATAGTTGGAACAAAGTTTGATTACAGTTAGATAACGATTTAATTATAGTTAATGCAAAAATAGAAGTGTACTTGTCGAAATAGCAAAAAAAAAGAAGAAAAAAATATCGAAATTATCTAAAAATATTTCGTAGAACAATTTTTAGTATCTTTTTCACTTGTTTTATATAGTCATAAATTTTTGGTATGTATTTTCCAGGAAAGATTTGCAAAATTTGGGAGCAATGGAGACCACACTGCTGTATATTCTTCACTGGTTCCTGTTGGACGCTGCTGAGGAGTGTGCCGAAAGTGATTCCGAACTGGGAATACCGAATAATCCATTTTACTACCTCTATTCAGTGTCAACAATTACTGTGAGCAAATTGAATGCTATTAGAATAGTGAAAAATTGGAGAAAAAATTTTTTATTTTCCGTAGCTTTTCGTCTATTTATTTGCACCGCTGAGTAACCATCTGAAGGACATCGATTTCAAGACGAATTTGAGACTGGAAAACGGGCTGAAAATCTGGATTCCTATGAGTGAATTTAGACACCCAGCGAACCAATGCTTCACTGCTCACTGCAAACCTAAGCCCAGGTCGCTCTGGTGGAGGTCTTCGAGGCTTGGTAAATCACCACAAACAGCTGCAGATATTTTCGTCGGCTCTAGTAAGTTTCTAGATTCTTTCCTTATACATATCAGAGTCTAATCGACTTTTTGGGATAGAGAAAAAAACTGAAGATTTTCCCGAAACCGCAAGCCCACCAAGTCAGACTGTGAGCATCTGTTTTTCCGAGCAAAACAATCCTACAATGATTAAACAAGAAGAAGAGGTAAAAATTACTTTTTATTTCACAAGATATATTTTATTTATTTAATAGATTTTTCATCTGAAAATTAGAATAACTGGGTTTCATCACCAAAAGAAACTGTATTTCCTGAGACAATCCCGGAAGAAAGTTCGAGCACTGAAGATGAACATGTGGTAAATTATTTATTTATTCGTAGAAAATTTTAAAATTGCCTTTTATAGAGAATATCTGTGTTGCAACATGATTTAATTATATTTTCAACACAGTTTCTCCTACGCATTCAAATGTATAAGAGAGTTTTTGTAGAGATTTTTCAAAAAACTACATTTTTGCATGATATATCCGATATGATAAATGGTTTCCGCTTTCCTTGCCGTTGAATGCGTATTATCCTCTCTTTTTCATGATGTAAAAAATCATTAAAAAGATATCTAACTTAAAAAAAGTTAACTTTTATTTTTATGCGGGACCAATCATAATTTTACCACTGGAGCAGGTTATATTCAGGCTGCCGACTTTAAATGAAGCGGAAAAAACGATGGATGGTGTGAAAGAAGTCTTTACAATATTTGCGGTTAGTATATTCTTATATAAACGAATTTTGACCTGAACAGAAAGAGGGAATCCATTAATATACTGCATTCAGGGGGAGGCCAGCATTTTCCACGTGGCTATGGATCATTCAGGAGCTTCGTGCAAGTCAACTCTAACGATCGAGCAAGTGCATACCCTCGCCAGGTTTGACAAGCAGCAGGGAAAGGCATCGACGACATTGAAGCTGGGTGTGAAGGATGAAAAAATCGAGAAAACATCTCAAGAGAGTTTTAAATCTCGAAGCAATGAGGTGGGATCTGGTGGAGACCAAGATATCGTTGACGAAACTCAATCGATTGATAAGTCTACAGCGATTGTGGATGCACGAGCGGCGACTTTCCTTGATGTTGCTGTTCTCCGATGTCTTTTTATGGCTCAGTGGCAAGAAGAGGGCGTTTATTGGGCTCTGCAATTTTTATACAATCGGTAGAATCATTTTCTGTCGATAATTAATACCTTGAAATGGTTAAAATTTGCGTTTATTGACTTGATAGATTTTTTCTATTTTTCAGATTAAAGCAAATTAATGAGGAGAATTTGGTTCAGCAAATGCCACGACGACGAAGCAACTCACTTCCAATTCCTAAAATAGAAGTATCGATCTACCAGAGTCCAGAGAGCAAGAAGAGAGAGGAGTGTAAGGAATTTATCGACGTACCTGATGACAGGGAGCCCTCGACTATGTCGGATTTAGCGACAATTGCGGATTTACCTTACACGTCGATTAAAAATGATGAAAATGAGGGCAGCCACGTGAGGAGAGCCAGTGAGAAAACTAAGAAGCGCATGAAAATGGCTGATTTACGGGCTTTTGTTGAAACTAAACTTTTATCAAAGTCTGAAAAAGCTCTGGAGAAAATTGGACAAGATGATACCAAGGATTCACTCCAAAAGGTATTTTTTAAGGTAATTAGATCGCCACAGCATCGATAACTTTTTATGTACGTGTGTGTTTAAGGATCAGGAATATCATAGGAGTCTCGATACAGGTGACGATCACCTAACCAGACCCACTTCGACGTCTTCAAGGATTTTCGAGAGTCGTGATATCGATCGTATGCTGTATCCGTCGAATTTAATCAAGGGAAAAAGCATGCCTAGCCTGAGGTAAATAAAAAAGATTTCCTAATTAGTTGTATAATAGTAGGTGAATTTGTTTCTTTAAATTTCACTGCTGTAATCAGTGTATGATTATTGTTCCCATAATTGGGACTGTAATAAGTGGCTAAAAGCTCTTATTTCAAATTCGGTTATGTTTGTTTATCTATACAAAACTTATAAAAGTATGTTATTTTTTTTTTCTAACGATAATTCATGAAATTAATTAATTATTCAACAGTTTCTATTATAAATGTATGTAATTTCTCTTTCTGTGTGTGTCTCTTGTTTCTGTCTGATTTCTACCTCGCTAACTCAGCTGCTTGATTAATGAATTGACCGCGGGAGGGTAAGTTAAAAATACCAAGATAAAAAAATCTAGAAAATCAGCCCTATATACTGTGCTTTATTATATTTCAGCTATAAATCTTATAGATTTTTAATTTTTATCCTTGAATGCCAATAAAATACTTTAGATATCATTTTACAGTAATGCATTTGTTATACCTATTTATAAACTGAATGACTAGTAAATTTTAAATTAAATAATGAAAAACAAAACAATCATTTAAAAGTTTTGACTTATTTTTTATTCTTATAACTCAGTTACATTGGCGATACTCGTGTGGAGAGGAAGCAGAGCCACTTTTACAGTCAGTCGTGTACAGCTCCCACACCTATAATTACTGTAACAGAACACACTCCTACGCCATCGCCAGATTACCTGAAACGTCAGGTAAATAAATTTTAAATTCACACTTAAATAATGAATTTCTATAAAATAAAATTATTGTATAAAAATAACAAAAAAATTGTAAATCTTACGTAATAAATAATCTTTTCTTTTTCGCTAACAGGGCTCTGTAGACAGTCAACTAGATTCAATCAGTATTCATGGCAGCAGATTAAGTTCTGAACGAAAGCCAAGTCTTACCAGATCGCAGACGGATTCCAACATCACTTACACGAATGACGAAATCCCAGAGGCTCCAGGTTCCGCGTACTACATTACAAAAGAAGGCGATCTGGACTACCAAGTAGTCTTGAAGGTAATTTCAATAATTGCAATAAGAAATAATATCTTTACAATATTCATTGTTTCAATTTTTTCCTTAGCTCTATTGATCATTCAACTAATATTTCAAGCACTTATTCGAACACTTTGAATTCTATTTCATGAGGTTTTTAAGTTTTAGTCCTCTACGGAGTTATAACCTCCGTTTCTTACACGATTGAACGTGATTAAATGACTTTCTTGGTTATTTTGAAGCTCTGTAATAGCTCTACCCTTATCGTAATAATTTAGAAATAATTGTTTATCAACAGGCAGTACATTCAGTAGCACTGAGAGACGCCAGTTGCTGCACCCTTCGAGTATGTGACAACATTCTAAATTTGGTGGAGCTGCTGTTGGATATTGGAGCTTTGAAACGGATTTTCAAGGAGGACGAGAGCAATGCAGGTGAGTTATTTAATTATTTAAATGTCAATTGAGTGAAATGAATGGCAATTAAAAACGGTACGAAATTCTCCAGGCTCGGATGACAACAAAGGTGAAGGTAATCGAAGACATGATTCGCCTGTAAACGATCAGGATCCTCGGAACGACTTGGAGGGCCGCAGTTGGAATGACCATGCTTTGATGGTGAACTGTGTTTTCCGGGTTATCAAACATCTGGGCTGTCCTCACGGTTGTGCTGATGGAATTCGTGGACCTCAAGCTGATTTCTGTCGATCCCAGGCCTCGGCAATACTCAATAAATTGTATCAAAGTAACTCGAAACAATTTTCACGAACGCTTCGACTCATGGTTCAAAGTCAACCGATTTCAGAAATTCTCGAGTTATTCCATACTTATGTAGGATTTTGTATCGAACCAGCCTCACTTCTGTCGCCTTTAAGTAATTATTAGTTTTACTGAAAATAATACTTAATTTTATCAAAAAATTCATCATTCCATTGATTTTCGGTGACAGATCAGAAAAGAAGTGTCAGCAAATTACCTGATACCGCTACTCAAGGTGGTTATGCAACAAATTTTGGTGCTGGACTTGCTAGCAGTTGCTCTGGAGGCTTGGGGAATATTCATCAAGCATCTTCAAACGCTACTCCAACAGTAAGTTGTACTGTACCAGTAATGGCCATTTGTGGAAAATTATCATAAACGTGTATTAGTGCTAACGAGTGTTTTGTTAGAAAAAAACTTTTCTAATTATAGATAATATATTTGCAGGTTACAGCGACGGCATCTGCTTTGGCTTCTGCGACAGCAGCGTCAGCGGCAGCATCGTATGGTGGCGTGAGTTACGCATCTCGCAACATCGAGAGCCAAATATTGGGCTACGTTTTTAAGCCGCTGGTGACGAGATTCGTAGAAAGTTCGCGGGAACTTAAGTCTCAAGAGAACATTTCGTTATATTGCGACGTAAAACATTTCATAACATACGTGAAAGAGGTTCACGGAGGAATTTTTCGCCGAGTGGCTCTCAGCGGTATTCTTGACGCATCCGACAGACCAAATAAACGATGTAACAGCAGCGTGAGGACGACCAGGGTGATACGACACATTCACCAGTCAGATTTTGATGACAATCCTGACTTAGCCGCAGAGCCTACTTTTGCTGTTGATGATAGGAGCACCAGGAAGTTTTTATTCAAGAAACGCAGCACCTCCTCCACATGTGCAGTAAGACCAAACTATACTATAAATGATAGTCACCTATTGATATCTGATGCTAGATAGTTTTTAACTTTGAATCTTATGGTGCTGAGGTAGTGTTTGTATATGTCGTTGAGCTACAGAGCCTTCTGGAGACAGAGTTGAGCGAGGAGAATACAAAAGGGAGCCAGAGTCCATCGGGAAACGTGAGGAAGAAGCATCACATGTTGACACCTAGGCAAAGCGAACGGAATCTAGGTGTTAGCACGACTTTTCTTGGCGGAAAGTCACGAAAAATTTCTCGCTTTAAGCTCGGCGGAATTGTCAATTGGTTTCGAAAGGAATATCGCAGAACTGATTCTACCGACAGTCATGAAAGCAGTGAGTCACCATCTAGTGGAAGCTTTGTTAGACAACCGAGCTTTCACCGAAGCTATCTCCATGTAGTTCGTCCACGAAAGGGGTAAGTATCAGGTTATAAGTTTGATTATTATCGACAGATATTCATGCAAAATTGTACGATTAGTGTATTTTGACGACTTAGAATCACAGATATCTTAGTAGACACTAATACGTTTTTTATCAACTGACTTGAACTTTATCAATTTCAATGTTAGATGTAATGTTGACAGTGTAAGCCAGACATTTCAAAGGGCAAAGCGCAGAATGGAAGATCAGTTGAACAAAATCGGTTTCGGGAAGGGAAACAAGAAAGAAAACTTAGAAGAAGCCCCAAGAAGTTGTAAGGACATTTTTTATCTCTTTTCACTTAAAACCTAGATCTATCGTCTTCATAAATTTTCCAGACTTTAGCCGAAGAAATTCCATGGACACTGGTGAAGCGTCGAGAGAATCTGAATTTGTTGTTTTGAAGGAAAGAAAATTAGTTCCACGCCAACAAGTCTTTGAAGGAATGCAGCGTTTCTCATTTCTATTATCGATTTGTCAGCCTGGTTCTGTGCCTGACCATCACTTGATCGCAGCGATTTTAGACTTGGTAAGTCCCGTAAAGGTTCACTTGGGTCATTATTGCATAAAACATGTATCCAAGAATCTACGGAACAATATTCTATCACACAAAGACCCATAATTAACCTTTCTAGCCATATGCACCGTTAGTTTCCCGGGCTTGTTTCCTCCTGGAATGTGCTCACTTAGTCCACCAATGCAACAAAGGTCACTGGCCAACTTGGATGAAGATAAACTTTCCCGTATTTCGACCGTCAGTTCCGTTGAACAACCGAAATTCGGCTACTGGTCTGCGACGAACGCACGTTCTTCAACGAGCGGCTGGCAAACTGTTTTATCAATGGGCAGAGGTGTTGTTTATATTTGAACACTTTATATTTTCGTTTGTTTTTGACCGCTTATCATGTTAAATTCAATAAAAATTACTTCTGCCAGGCTATCAGCGCGCGCCTCGAAGAGTTCATGCTGGAAGACAAGCAAAACGTTGACCAAATTATCGCGATGGTCTCAGATGAAACTAAACAACGAGATTTATTAGTCGAAGATGAAGAAGAGGACTTCCTAGATGAAGGTAAAACGAAATTTAAGACCTAATTAAAATTTTCGACCCCGATTTTTCAACAAAGTTTTCGATGTATTCTATATCGAAGCCGCAATTATGTCAAAAGTAGATCTTTACCACTTTCAAACATCAATAATTTCACATTCCTATACTTTAACAAAAAATTCTCACCTAGCAAGCATCAACGGCTACGGATCATCGTGCCCGGTTGCTTTGCGAATGGTCGCAAGCATTCTTCTCCTAGAAATAACAGCGTTTCTTCGCGAGACGTACCAGACCCTGCCTAAGTCCAGTCGTTTATCAACAAAAGAACGTCCGCCACCCTGGGAGCGGATGTACAGTCGCGAGGCAAATCGTCGTTGGAGCATGGCACTATCATCGATGGGCCAGTCTCAAACATCAGCTCAAAGTCTTCAATCGATCAACGGCGATCGTGAGACTGGTGAGTTGAGGGAGGTGATTCACGACTCACGGGGCTCGTGGAGTTGCGCGAACCCCATCACCTTTCATCATCAACCATGTG
Organism: Macrocentrus cingulum; assembly: GCA_002156465.1. Lineage (NCBI taxonomy): Eukaryota > Metazoa > Arthropoda > Insecta > Hymenoptera > Braconidae > Macrocentrus > Macrocentrus cingulum. Next base: position 6,915 of record MVJL01010928.1, on the reverse strand, counting down.
ACTCAATCGCCCTCGACTTTCGATCAGAGCGAAAGATCAGCTTTGTCCTGCATGAGCCAGACAACGAGTCCGAGGGCAGTAGCAAGTCGACGGTCACGATTCAGGGTGAAGAAGTGCAGATGGATAAGAGCAAACGGGTTCAGGCACCGCCAGGCCGACCATTCTTGTTACGGCGTAGCACTGCCGGCAACGCCGCAACCGGTTCTTTCAAACGTCGAAGTCTGAAGCTACGGCGCGGTACGAAAGAGGGCAAGGAAATGGAGTGCGAGGCTTGTAAGTTTTATTATTTTGATACTCCGGTTGGTGAAAATGATCATTCGACTGCAGTTCATCCTAACGTCACGTAGATCATAGTCATCAACAATCTTGTCAATCCAATCCCTATAGAATACCTTCCGAGTAATCCATGCCTTTCTTTATCTCCATTTTAAGTCATTCGCTCGATAGATGCCGTAAAACGAGCTGATTCCATTCAATCCAAGCGGAAGGTCAGCTCCCTTTCCGATCGAAGTGATACTTCTGAGCCGGGATTTTGTGGAGAAATTAGTGGCGAAGAGTCTCCGGGTATTTTGAGCGATGATCAGCCTCCTGAAAGTCCTAGTGACTCCAATGATACTGATGAAACTAACAAGAACTTTCCTTGGATGAAGGTCTTGGTTCAATTGGCTAGTTCATCCAATTTTTACTGCTCTCATCAGAGCTTTTGCCATCCTTACTGCCACCGCAGACAGATAAGAGCTTGCGGAAGGCTCATTGAGAGCGTCAGGAAGGTTTATGGCGAGGAGTTTGGGATCATTAATGGAAAAAGTACATTTGATTTTGATACTGATAAGAAAGAGGAGGGTAAAAAAGAAAAAAGAGGCAGGAAGGTGTCAGATCAAACGAGTGCTCAGGTATCTCCAGTCCGAAGAAAAGATAGCGTTGGACGAAAGCTCAAGTGAGTTGAAATTATACTATACATGTTACCAAATTATTTTTATGTTACAAGTGCATTCCAAATAATTTTCAAAGCTTTTGTCTTTAGAAAATTAAAGTCAGATTATCACTCTTTTATCAAAAAAATGTCTATATTTGTAATCGTTTTCATGATGAATCTATATAATTCAAGGATCGACAAGAGTTTTGAAGGCTCGCAACTAGGCCGACTGACAGGAAACCGTGAGTCATCGAAGGATCTGGCTGATCAAGATTCAGAACGCGGAGCTTCATCAAAAAAATTGTCGGAAGATGAAGATCAGCCAAATAAAGAGCTACCACCGATTTTGAAGTACATAAAAATTCAAGTGAAGAACGCATTCCATGCGCCAATTGCCACTCTAGTCAAAGGCGCTGTAGTCATGTCCGAGGACCTCTTCGTGGATGTACTCCCAATCGCTTGGGAGCTTCTTCTTGAGTCAAACCAGGAAGTAGCAGCCTCTGCGGCCTCACTCTTTATCATAGCTGCAGTGCGAGCTCCAAATCAAGCAATCGAGCTAATGCGTCACGGTCTGCAACACTCGAGCACATCCATGAGGATCAATGCCATTTTGAAGTTCCAGGTTCTGTGGAAACTTCGCTTTCAAGTTTGGCCTCGAATGGAGGAGCCAGCACACTTGACATTTAAGGTTCCTCCACCGGGCATAGAATTTACATTGCCGTCTCCGAAGATTGGTATTGAGTCTCTACCAGTTGTCGATCCACCGTGGATGCCACAGGTAAAGACCAAGGTCGAAGAAGTCACGATTAATCAAGAGCGTCATGTAAGTAGAAAACTTAGCTTACTCTCGAAGGATGAACGGTGTTCACTATCTTTTTAAAAAAGTTGTCACAGAAGCGGAATTTAAATTTCGATAATTACAAAACACCATCCATCCTTAAATGTCATATATGTCGTGATCATCTAATCATTTATGCGACTGTCAATAAAGTTCCCCTGATGAACGAGTTTTTCTTCTTCCTTTAACAGAGATCATTGGTGACGGCAACTAAGACCCGAAAGAAGCAACAAACCGAATTGATAAAAAGAGCTCTGCAGGCCCAGGATGATAAAAAACGCGAAGAACGGGAGAACTTCTTGATCACGACCATTCCGATTACAGTTCAGGCTGCCTACGAGCCGAGTCCTGCTGGTGATGATCATGATGAGGGAAATGTTGATGACGATGGTGGTGAAACAGTTCCTCGTAACACCGCTCACCACTGCCAGTCAGCTCTGTCGTTATTCCCCTCATCTTTGTGCTCAGCGATAGTTCAAATAATTAATTTGCTAGACGATGCAGCAGTGTCGGACGATGGAAATGCTGTGTACGAGGTGGCTTATCAAGTTATTTGGAGTTGTTTGGTAGAAGACAGTGCTCTGTTTCTACGCTATGTCTTAGAACGACTTACTAGAGAGAAGCAGGAATTGATGTTTAAGATTCTGCGGCACTTGATTCGATTTGTACCAAAATTGCCCCAGCAAGCTGCATTTGCTCTGTACAATTACATTATTGGATATGTGATGTTTTACGTGAGGTCTCCTCACGAGGAGGGCCAAAAACTCATTGGAACAGCTTTGTCTATACTGTGGATGGTCGTTCACAGTGTTCATGGCATCATGTTTAAGGATCTAAAGCAAATCTTGAGAAAGGAACAGTGTGACGCATCGATTCTTTTGACTGCTAATGTTCCATCTGCGAAGAAAATTATCGTTCATGGCCCGCAGCATCCCGATGCTGGTGGGATTCCCTCGCAGTTTCCGGTTCAAGAAGACACGCAGTTTTGTCAGATTCTCAGGGAATCCTTGGATTTTTTTGGAATCGATGAGCAGAAGCACAAAGAATACTTTCTTGTCGATTTTAAAACACGTAAGTACCCTGTAATTAAATCAATAATAATACCGTTATATATGATGAGATTCTGTTGACCCGAAAATGCAAATTGGCAGATAAAGAAAAATTAGCGATTGTAGAGATTGGTTCATGTGCAGTCAAATTCATTATAATCATGAAAGTCCGTAAATGCCGATAAATAGCTTTTAATTTTCTAGTAGATTTAAGACCACAGGCAATAGAGAATAGTTAATTTTGCCCATCTATATATATATAGCTCTTACCCAATTTCAAACTAACAAAAAAAACAACGGATATGCAACAACCTTTTTCACCTAATGAAATAAAATAATCTTTCTCACGGGATTGGCCAAAATGCTTGAAGCTTATAACGCGCATAGTAGACAACTAGTGCGATAGCTTTATCAGTTCGACTGAGGCACTCCAGCGCAGCGAGATAAATTTTCTAGCTAGTGATAAGCTACGTGTGACATCCTTGTCATATTAAAAATAAGCCGATTTTCACGAGAATAATAATTTTAAAACAATTAATTTGAATCGGAAGAAATAATGAGAAAAAAATTGTCTTATCGCAATGCTTTATAAACTGATGTATAATCGGGAACATTCGGTCATTCCCCCGTTTTTCTAATATCAAAAATCGTACAAAAAGTGTATTTGTTATAGATCAAATTCACAATCCGTCGTCCTATGTTCGAGATTACTACTTCTTCAAACGATCACAGTATCCTCAATTGGAGCTGGTTTACATGAAACCGGAGGACGCATTCAACGCTCTGCAGAGGCAAGAGCTAGTGCATAAATTTGTAGAGATTGGAAAAGTCCTATTGACATGGGCGATTTTAAAAAACGTGGATATGGTAGTCCAGAGAGTTGTTTTTTTACATGAGGAACTGATGAAGCTTCCAGCTTTTCCAAGGAAGGCGCTAGAGGCAGATTTGGACTTGTACAAAGGCGGCGAAATAGGAAGGGTAGTATAAGGTGTTATAAATCATACAACAAACAAAAAGCAAATCCTAAATATTATATAACGGTGTTTCAGGAGTTATTAGGTTTAGATGTAATGCACAAGTTCATGTGGGTTAGACTGATTGCCCGAATGTTTGAGGCCATGGCCGGAAACTTCGCATACTCTGGCGATATTCACCTGTTCCTCAACGTCTTAAATGGAGCATTGATCCTACACAGTGAGGATTCATGTATCTTACGTTATGTGGTAGCTACCTACATCAACGCAGCTCACAATTTCAAGAATATCTTCTCGACCAATGGATACCTCCTGATCATGCCATCATTACTGCAACTCTACGCTACGCATCAGACTAACAAGCTCGTCACAACAACCGTGGAGTATGCTGTGAAGCAATTTTATTTGATGAATCGAAAGCCTTTTATTTTGCAAATGTTTGGCAGTGTCTCGACGATTCTCGATACCGATGAAACCAGCACTCACGGCGAGGCGCATAAAGTGCCTTCTACTTGCTTGTTTAATTTATTACTGAGTCTAGAAACACCCTCACCAGATCCACTGAATATTGGCGAGCTTGTGAAAGAAGAGAAGCCACTGAAAGCGATCGACTTTTGCTACCATGACGAAAACGAAATGGTTACTGTACTGGATTGTATTTCGCTGTGTGTCATGGTCATCGCTTATGCTGCTGATTCAATTAGAGGCCAACAAATGCTGGTATAGTATCAAATTCAGACGTTGCTATTCGCCCCTAAGATTGCAACTAGTTTATTAAATTATTCAAAATGGTAACAATCAATATTTATTTCTTCTCATTCTCCTATTTGGAGTTTGCTTTTTTACCCTATTTAGCAGGTTAGATGTGACTCATTTTATCCCGCGCATCTGTTTTCTCATTTAAACCACTCTTAAATATAGATGAAGTAAATATAAAAAATTTATACTATAGTCCTTATGATTTAACTAGTCTAACAGAGAAAAATGAAGTAGAAAGACAAAAATAGTAAATATTCACGAAAAAATGGATGAAAAGATCACGCGATCTTAGAAATTCATTGATAAACAAAAAAACACTGTAAAATACCTTATGGTTGTTTATTGACCGATTTGGCTGAAACTCAAATGGTATTACCTGGTCCAGGTACCCAACATCTATTCTGAGTTTGAAGGTCATCCGATGATTAGGGGCGAAGATACAGAAAAGGGGTTGAAAAAGTTATAAACAATTGGAACGGAGGACTTCTTTACCGGCCGATTCAGTTTCTTTTGAGCTTTTTTTTTCTTTTTTGTTTTCACAAGTCTCAATGCTTATAATTTTTTATAATTTTCAAAGACATTTTATAAATAAATTATAAAAAAAAATAAATCGAGTCGTGGAACAAAATTTATTCAAGGTCAAGAAAATATTCCATCGAAAAACTTCCTGATTTTCGACGAAAAAATGGGCCGAAATTACCGACCCCCTATAGTAAAGACATTTTATAAATAAATTATAAAAAAAAATAAATCGAGTCGTGGAACAAAATTTATTCAAGCTCAAGAAAATATTCCATCGAAAAACTTCCTGATTTTCGACGAAAAAATGGGCCGAAATTACCGACCCCCTATAGGGCTCTGTAACTAACTTTTTTGTTTACAACAATAGGGGGGCGGATGAACGGAGGACTTCTTTACCGGCCGATTCAGTTTCTTTTGAGCTTTTTTTTTCTTTTTTTTTCACAAGTCTCAATGCTTATAATTTTTTATAATTTTCAAAGACATTTTATAAATAAATTATAAAAAAAAATAAATCGAGTCGTGGAACAAAATTTATTCAAGGTCAAGAAAATATTCCATCGAAAAACTTCCTGATTTTCGACGAAAAAATGGGCCGAAATTACCGACCCCCTATAGGGCTCTGTAACTAACTTTTTTGTTTACAACAATAGGGGGGCGGACGATGGCTCTATGGAAAGATAAAAAGTTACCGACATCCCTGAGGCGATGGCTCAACCCTGTCAAAAATGCCCTCAAAAATGCTCTAGCTCTAACCGTTCTCGAGATATTTGCAAATAAACAATTTTTGCAATGTTTATCCGGCTGCCGCTCCGTTGTTTACTGACAGATTTGGCTGAAACTCGAATGGTATTACCTGGTCCAGGTACCCAACATCCATTCTGAGTTTGAAGGTCATCCGATGATTAGGGGCGTAGATACAGAAAAGGGGTTGAAAAAGTTATAAACAATTGAGACGGAGGACTTCTATACCGGCCGGTATAGTTTCTTTCAAGTTTTTTTTTCTTCTCAATATTCGTACAAGTGCTAATGGGTGTATTTCTCTGTAGTTTTTAGAATAAATTTATAAATAATTGAAAAAAAAAATAATTCGTGTCGAGAAAAAAAGTTTATTCAAGGTCAGGAAAATTTTCCATCGAAAAACTTCCCGATTTTCGACGGCAAAATGGGCCGAAATTACCGACCCCCTATAGGGCTCTGTAACTAACTTTTTTGTTTACAACAATAGGGTATAAAAAAAAATAAATCGAGTCGTGGAACAAAATTTATTCAAGGTCAAGAAAATATTCCATCGAAAAACTTCCCGATTTTCGACGGCAAAATGGGCCGAAATTACCGACCCCCTATAGGGCTCTGTAACTAACTTTTTTGTTTACAACAATAGGGGGGCGGACGATGGCTCTATGGAAAGATAAAAAGTTACTGAAATTACCGACCCCCTATAGGGCTCTGTAACTAACTTTTTTGTTTACAACAATAGGGGGGCGGACGATGGCTCTATGGAAAGATAAAAAGTTACCGAGATCCCTGAGGCGATGGCTCAACCCTGTCAAAAATGCCCTCAAAAATGCTCTAGCTCTAACCGTTCTCGAGATATTTGCAAATTCCCTGAGGCGATGGCTCAACCCTGTCAAAAATGCCCTCAAAAATGCTCTAGCTCTAACCGTTCTCGAGATATTTGCAAATAAACAATTTTTGCAATGTTTATCCGGCTGCCGCTCCGTTGTTTACTGACAGATTTGGCTGAAACTAGAATGGTATTACCTGGTCCAGGTACCCAACATCCATTCTGAGTTTGAAGGTCATCCGATGATTAGGGGCGAAGATACAGAAAAGGGGTTGAAAAAGTTATAAACAATT